>NIVC01002780.1:55358-75358 GCA_002269645.1 Macrostomum lignano
TTCCAATTCGTCCTCTCAGTCCCGCGTACTCCCTTCCAAAGCAATTGAGTGTGCTAAAGAGAAACTAAATTGCGACAGAGCACAAGCCGAACTCTTTAGAGTTGCCCGCTACCCAATTTCACTTCTCATCCGCTTCGGACTGCCTCTGACTGCTAAGCGCAGAGTTAAACAGTTGGCTACGAACGAGTTCATGAACTCGAGTGCACACCTGCAGCCAACTCCTAGCTCGCCTCGACTCTTTTGACTGACACACCTACGAGCAACTAATAGTGACCAAGCGAAGGGCAAATGATGACGCACTAACGAGATGCCTAGAAACATTATGTTTCACCCAACCGAGGAGTCGAGAATTCGCTGGAGCGGAAAGAGAGCTTAAACACAAAAGTCTCATTGCTCTACTAGATCTAACGCTAAGGGCTAAGAAATTTCATAAAAAGGCCGTATAGATATCGGACTTACAAAGTAGTTTCTCTAATCTTTCTGGTTTATGGATTCTCTAATAACAACCTGTTAAAATTTAATGACATAAAACAGTCTTTTCATGTTTAATATTTTGGCTGCCCATTCCAGCTGTAGAAGCCATACGCACGTAAAGGTATCAGATAGGTAGCCATAACGGCCATACATTCAATCTTGGCTCAAAGAATATAGATGGATGCGATAGGAGGCAATGTGCGTATATACATGTAGGTATGCGTGTATGCGTGTGGAGGCCCGTAAAGAGTTCTGTGGGTGACAGCCGACCGCAAATTGATGGCGCGACAGTCGAGAGGGACGCAAGCGCAGAGCGCAGTTACCAGCTTCTAAACCCGGACTGAAAACGCTTCGGCGGCAACAGCGGCGTGGAAGAATGGAAGTTTTTAACTTGGCCTGGAGAGTGTAGGGATACCGGAGTGGGGACTAAAGAATTGTTCACCTCGCGATGACAGCGGCCAGAAGCTGATTAATGGTGATGGGAAAGAACAGGGGAGACAGTAAATGTGGGTATGACTTTGACCTAGCTGAACGGCCTTTTTGAATACTGGGGCGTACACAGCACCGTTCAGTACGTGTTGGGTGCAACTGTCACCTGATAGTGTCGCATGCTGAACCGCTTTTTATTCCTGTAGCGATCAGTCTGCTGATTATTCTTCTCGTAAATTACCCAGTACCAAAGTGCCGCTCGTACGAGCCGTAATTCAATGACTAAGCACGGTCGAAAGTATTACTTTAACCATACCGATAGGTATTGCTTTTGTCAGCCAAGTTGATAGTTAAGCCAACCAATGAACGTTTTTTATTGGTATTAAGGACGTAGGTTTTTGCTAATTTTAGAACAAAAAGCTCAAAAACACAGAAAATTTTTCTCTGTCCCTTGCCTACATTCTCTCATCCGAGTCGATGAAGAAAGAATGCAATCTGTTGCACAAAAGCAAAGCAGGACAAACACAGGCGAACACTAGCAGAATAAGCCACAAAGAGATGAGGAAGAGAACCGGTATTAATTCTGGGATGGATGGTAAAAAAGGGGAAAGGAGAACAGCGACAAGCTGGAAAATTGGGATGCAAACGATGCAAGGTGGACCGTCATGTAAGAAGGAGGGAGAAGCTAAACAAACGAAAACCGTCTGTGGCCACAGAGCATCATCTGTGACCGCTGTGCGTCTGTCGTTACTTGCATAATCAATGCCTCAGCAAGGCTTGCTATACCGGACGCGACCCGAATTCCTTCTCTTGCTGAGACGGCTCAGGCAAGATCAATAAACTGCTCCGAACCGCATGTGCTTGTATGAATGAATGCGAGCGTTTTTTTTCAGGTCATCTTTTTTCTATAAGCATTGCTGACAGCACTGTCGTTTCATCAAAGAGGATGTACAAGAATATGAGAAGACATATTTGTTCCGGGTTTATGCAACTGGGGATTAAAGATGACAAAACGAGGAATGTGGAATAAGTTCTAACTTTACTATGCATCATGTGATGCCTTGTTCGACTTGAGTTGCTCGAATAATTAGATACCTACAGTAATTCGACTATTCCAAAGCTTAAGTTCTATTAGAAAGGCAATATATATTGACTTAGTCTCCAAGACACATTGAATTGAAAAGGAGGATAAAAGCTGGAATTATATATGATTTTATATTTGCCTTCATATAATAGTTTTAAAAATCCACAACTTGCTGCCAAAAAATTATCGAACTTTTCAGCAAATCTGCCGGGGCAAATTTTAAAGAAAAATCCAAGGCATTTTAGCTGTCTGCATTGAAAGGCGCAGAAATTTGACGGCAAAGAATAATTGAGCGAAGGGAGTGAAAGAGGGAGCTGTGAATGGCTCATGATCTCTGCAGCAGGGGGCTGCAGGATGATCCCAGGCTGGGGATCGGCACAAAAAATCGCTGCCAAGGCCGTCGGGAGCCAGTGCAGAATATATTAATAATTCAATGAAAAGAAGCGACCGGACGGTCAAAGGCACGCAAAGAATAAAGCACCCCCCATATTCCAACCATGGGTTGGTAAGGAAGAGTTGGAAAACGGCCAGGGCTGCAAGAGGGAGGGAAAGAATGGTTTTTTTCACCATCCCGGATTATCCCAGCTCCGGGCTAAGGTGCTGGCCGCGCACCTTCGGTTATACTGCTGCATTCTTGGAGGAAGGCAGCTCCGATGACGCTATGGACAGCTAAAGGAAGCTGCAGACCCCTCTCTTATCCGTCGGTTCTATTCGTTCCACAAAGAGCCTTCTCTGCTCCATCATTTTTTCTCGCTCTAGCAGCCCAGCTTGAAAAGTATTAGTTCCAGTCTAAATTGTGTAAATTCCTATCGTTTCCATGCATCGACCCTCTTTTCTGATGTTTATTAGTATGAGAAAAGTCGAAAAAGTTCAATCAGATGAGATTGGAGTGGCAAAGTCAACGATAAGTGAGCATTGACATGTGATGCTGGTACTGTACTCCCTGAGATTTCATGTATAATTTTCTACTGCAGGTTCTATCGTATTAGACTCTGAAAATGGCCACAGAGTAAGATTTAAATTACGGGCGTAGTAGTGAAATCCCTTATATCGACGGCATTGCAGCAGCTAGCTCATATATGATAATAAGGAAAGATGATGATGTGAAAAATTATGACATCTACATTGCGCAGTGGGGCAGGATGCCACGGTGTGGCAACAGGCACGCAAGATAGTAACGTATACCTCTTCTCTTCTCTACCGTCGGCTAAAGTTTTCCTCACTAATTAGTCGGATACTCTAGCGGCGTCTTGCAGTTAGGCAAGTATACGTTAACATCTAAAAAAGCGCAAAAAGTTATGATAGGGCGAAAATCTTGTGCCTGCACTTTAGAGGGACATGCCAAGGCTGTGATCTTATTCGATGATATGGATGCCATATTTGAAAACCCTATGCGGCATGTGATCGCACGCATAGACACACTTGCATGCACTGTACGCCATTGAACTTCAAAATACCACAAAGACCCTACATATACAAATGGTCAATTTCCACGAGATTCAGTAAATAAATGAAAAGAACATATATGATTAGGAGCTAGCTTTGTCCATTAATGCTGTTTAATGCCTGATGAGGATACAGAAGATATGGACGGCACACAGCAGCAATAATTGCAATTGAGCCAACTAGTGATACACAAAAGAGGCCAGTCAGCTGTTTCCTTCAATATCGCCTCTTTGACCAAAGCCATGGGATTCGACAGCTGTGCGCGCAGTTGCAAGGATGACCCACCAGCACAGCGTCATCAAAGCTTCAACTGGCAAACTAAAATGCTGGAAATGGCGCATTAGCATGCGCAGATGTGACGCGAGAGTCCTTAAACGTTTTCCTGCCAATGTACTTAATCTTTCGTTGGAGTTTCAACATGGGAGTGGCTATCTGGCTATTACAATTCAAATTCCGTAGCGTAATTATCCATTTTATATAAGAATACGCTGCTTGCTGAATTCGATACTTCAACCAGATAGAAGACAAAATAACATCGTAATAAAATAATTCCAGCGAAACAATTATGGATAAAATATTTCACATCGAAGATTTTGTTTCGAAATATTGTACTTAGAAGGCCCCGACATTCTCTTATTTAAATATCAAATTTTTCTTTTACAAGAGTGTTTGCCCTCTAAGTTTGGCTTGAGTTTAACCAGCTAGGTTCCTGATGAACGCCACCTGCGCCAAGGAAACTGTGAAAGCGCGAAAATTCCTTTGGAATATCGCTCAACTCTCTCATTTAGCTTGTAATTACTGGGCCAAAAGCGACGAGTTGACGAAGAAAGTAGCTCAAATTAATTAATAGGATAGGAGCAAGCGCGGGGTGACAAGACAGACAATCTGTTTCTTTCACGGAAAGCGAGCGCCAACATTGGCTTGTACCCCGAATGGCCAGGTCTCCCAAGCAAGGAGGGGCGGATGTGATAAATAAACAGAACTCATTTGGCCCCTGAAAGTCTGAAACTGATTGCGCACGCCTAGATAAGCATGTTAATTCAGTTGTCTACGAGCAAGCCACTCACAGAGAATCATAGCCACGAAATAGGTCAAGGTTGGTGGACGGAAAATGAAAGTGAAACCAAATCCTGAAGAGATTTTAGGGACCAGTTTTATGGAGTGGTGAGAAAAAAATGCGGCCTAATGTGCATTCAACCTCACAAAACAGGTAGAAATGTATAAAACAAATAGCTAGCAAGAAGTGAAAACATAAGAGCTGTGTAATCAACACTGCTTGAGCTGAGCAGATGAAAGCACACCTAACAAAACACACCCTCTGTTCTGCTTCACCTGGCCTCCTACTCGCATGCGTGCATAATTTGAGACACCGGCACGCAATTCGAGATCCCGTGAGCAGCATATGAAGGCCAACGTGAAAAGAAGGCGATGATGTCACTTTCCCTCATTCCGAGGCAAACTAAATCCCCTTGTTCCTGGTCGGATTATTGGGTCGCTGACTCACCGGTATGTAAAAAATCCTGCAGCAGTGATTTTTCAGTAAAATGTGATACAAATTGGCGCAGCTGTTCTTTGCCCGGCTTCTGCTGATTGCTCGAAGTAATTTTCAAATCTGATGGCAGCCTTTTTCTGTTATTGCAGATTCAAACTTGGTGAGAGTGAAACACCTTGGATTCGAAGACTGTTATTGCTTGTAATACTTCTTGAAGCAAATAGCGGTCGCGTGAGTCAGCTAGCCAGGGATGATCAGCTTTGAGCAAAAGGAAACTGGGAGGCGCTCGTTAGAAATGGAGAGTTTGAGAGTTGAGAGGGAGAAACGGTCCGCAGCGGCCTGATAAAAATGAGTGGAATGGGGAGAAGGGCTGGTAAAGGGGGGGCGACACGGGGTTGGCGACGACGGGTAGGTGGGAGTGGGAGGAGGTGAAGCTGAGAGCGAATCGCGACGCATTGCCCAACTGCTTATGACTGAGGGGCAAGAGAGAGAGAGGGGGTGGGACTGCTTGAACCCGCTCTCCCGGCCACTCCAACATAGCCACAAACTCTTCTATCAGGAACACAACCACTGACACTCCGGACTGGACAAGCCGGCTGGTGCAAGTAGAGAGAGGATGACGACATATTTCAAGGGGGGGGGGGTGCAGAACGCATTGAAGCAAGAGCAGGTTGCAAATACAAAAACTAAGAAGTAGGTAAAAATGGAAACCACGAACTCATTTCAAGCCTTGATGAAAAACGAGCTCAAGAGCATACATTCGTAGTCTACACTTTCAAACTGACTCGGCGAACTATGCACGACGCTTTTTCAATATTAGTTTGAAATGTATTGCTATGAATATGTTTATTGACTAATGTTTCACACAAACAAGAGAACAAAAATGTGTCCACAGAAATGAGATGATTGAGCAAAGGCTTATGCACATATGATTATCCTGTATTTAACCTAATCAAACCCATGAAACCAATGATAGTGTATTATCCAGCTTTGCTTGCCAATTCCGCTCCAGTCTACGAAAAGTTGGATGTAAGGCAGACACAAAGGACAAACATGTTCAGTTGGCGCCAGTGAAACTTGGGCCACTACCACTATACGAAAATACGTGCGTGTCTGTGGTCACGATGACGGAGGAAAAGCTCAGTGAACTACCACTTTCACTGTTCCAAAGCAGCATTTAGCGAGGAAGAAAAATATAGAAGGCGGGCTTTTCGTAACTTCCGCAACGGCGAGGGGCTTGACTGACAGGAGGCAGCCTTACAGAGTAGCTAGCGAGAGTGGGAGGGACAAAGGATGGCAGGTAGTTAATAGGCCATTGGGACAGACGCTGGCGCCCAAACTTGCACTGGTCTGAGCGCCACAGGGTCTGCTTTCTCTCCTCCCCTCCTCATGCGCATTTGGAATGGCACTCAGTTGGAGTCCAACTTTTGGCATCCTTCAGAGTTAACAAATTCTACACTTCCGGGACTAGAGGCATACAGAATTTCAGACGAATAGTTATCTCACCGTTTATAGACGCGGATCGTACTACTATTCATTTATTTGCCCTTAAGTAGTCAGAAGTGAATTCTAAGTATCTGAATGATAGGAATAGCTTAGTCAGATTAATAACGATGAGTAAACTCGAAACTACATGCGAGTCCCGGGTCGAGCAGACAGCGCGTGGAACTGCGTCTACGAGTTTACGTACTGGAATAAACAAGATTATTTTCTCTGATCCGTCTATTACGCTAGCAAACCTACTGTGCACGAGTGCGAGTGCGAGTGATAGACGAAAGTGCACGCAAGGCGATGATCAGTCAGCCGCCGGTTGGCTGCTTCAATAGTGCAAGAAGCTCGTAGTTTAGTACTTGTTAATCAAATGCTCAAACGAGGCTAGGAGTCGAATGCAGATCACACGAACCCGCACGCATGTCATTAAGTGCATTTTGCGAAACATATTTAAACCAATATTGTTATTTGACACCATTACTCCATTACTCCTTTGCGCATCACATAACTGGATTACATCTCGCAAATACGCTCGCAGTTAAATACGAAATTTGAATATCGGCTACTCTGAAAGACAAGCTCATAACATTGTGAAAACATTGGCATCAGCATTAACCCGAGAATCCAGAATAATTTGACTCCGAATTTCCATCAAGACTCTCTGACAGCCAGCTGTAATAAGGCGTAAATGTTATAGCTCAGAATCTGATTCAACTGTTGCACCACTGATTGCTAGGATTTCCCACTTTTATCGAATCCGCTTTCCAGCTAAGCTGTGTGCAAAATTCATCAGCTCCATAAATTGTTCGACACTTGCATCTCGGCCGACTGCGAATCACAGCAAAGCGAGAAAAATGTGCCCAGTAGGCCAGGGCCAATCGTCAAGTCATAGCTGTGTTGTGGAAAAGAAAACTTTGTTTGCACATTCTTATCACAGCCCCGGGCCCCCTGGACAGAGGGCGGGGCCTCGGGAGGCCAATCAACCAACTTGTACAGCATTGGAAGAAAAACACATTATAGAACTTGTTAGCTACGAAGTTGCAAACAAGCTGCAGTATAAGTAAGAAAAGCATAAAGAATTGCTTATCTATGCAAGGCTTGTACGACGCAGGGAATGCATGTAGCTGGGCTTTGCACCGCAATAGGGACGCGTGTGACGCATTCCACGTATCCAATAATGTTTTACACCCACTACACATGCTCGGAAAGTGTGAATATCTGGAGTGTAGAACAGATTTGGAACTTTAAAAAGTTCTAAATATGCACTACTGAAACGATATTGGATCATTTCGTAAATCATGGGGATGGCAACTGTACATGCAAAGGGACATTACAATCTGAAGAAAACGAAAAAAAAATTTTTTCAAAGGCGCCAGTTTGAAGGACCAAAAGATGGCAATCTCAGTGTGCTAGAGTACAAGTATATATCTGTGTACAAATAGTGTGCAAAAATTGATTGTGCAGTGCAAGGCATTGCAAGGGTGAGGATCTCTTAATCAAAACTTCTGCATACATACTAAATATATGGGACTAATATGATGCATTGGATCTGCTAATACTTTTTAACCTTGAAACCTTATATAGACCTACTTGAACTTAATTGACACTAAGTTTTATTTTCCTTCTATTTCAAAGTGAGAGGCTATCAAATAAATTGAAAGTGTCTTTACATCAAAAAGACAAGTATATCTACCTATAAAATGCATAAAATCAATATTTAAATATCAGACTTAGCAAAAGTTTGAATATTTAGATCTAAATACACTTCTCAAGTGTGCATAATGACAGTTATATGTAAATTGATATATGATATTTTAAATTTAAAACAAAGTTTACAACAAATATAATATAGAAAATTTACTTGCAGTGCACTTTAATTTATTTGTAATACTTACTATGGAAGTATTAGTACACTTGTTTCTAGGCAATAAAGTATATAATTTTTTTAAACTTCAAATATAAAGTGTCTAGGCCTAGGGTCTATTTTTAATGAATATTAATCATTCTGTATAAAAAAAGCAAGATTTTTTTGAAAAAAAGAAAAAAGTCTTTTAAGTATACTTTTATAAAAACAGTAAGTGAAAACAAGTAGAAAGGCTAATAGCATTTATTATAAGTACTCATTTTTGCAACACTTGCCTAGTATATCATTATAAATTATAGCATGGTATAGATACAAAAACCATACTAATTGTAAAAAATATAACATATTTAAATAATAATATAGAGGAAAGAAAGCAATATAACTATAGATTAAAATATTCATACGAATTTCTTCATTTTGAGGATTTAGCTTTACACTCAGTGAAATGAAATGTTATCAAATGAATGATTACAATAAATTAAAATGAACTGCGAATTCAGCATACTACCCTGGATATATATCATAATAAAGCACAAAATATTTATAGTAGCAAAGTAGCACACTGAATTGTAGTACTGTAGTTAATTGAGTATCAAAGTCTGTCACAAAGATTACAAGCCTGTATCACCACGCCGTGACGATTTGAAAATAATTTCTATGAGTTAAAACAAAAGGGTAAAAATATGAAGGATGAGATGAAAGGGTGCTTTTAAATTCTGATAAATATAACTAATTTAGAAAAATAATAATAATAGCAACGATATTACTGTCTTAGATACATCCGACTAAAGACGCATCTTTACGGACGCATCCGACTAAAGATGCCACGCATCTTTACTAATGTCATTGGGAGCACGAGAATTGCCGCAGACGAATTGCCCGTTCATAGAAAACTGGATTCTACACGCATTCTATAACACGGTAAAATATTACGGCTCGATAGACATCGGGAGTTTTTCATGTTATATTGCGGATGTTTTTGGATCACATATGTGATTGCCCGCCTAGATTTGTCCGCGGGAGATTGATTTGCCCGTCGAGATTTGCCTCCGCAGTGCATTTTGCCCGCGAGCGAATTGCCCGCCGAGTTTTTTTCCGCCGAGGTTTGCCCCGCAATGCTTTTTCCTGCAGCGCATTTAGCCACGCCAAAAGCTAGATTGTCTGCGTTGCCCCCCCCGCAATGCTATATAGTACTGCGTAAGTCTTTAATAAGATATTTGTAGGACAAAGCGACTCGGCTGCATGAATTAATAGCTCACCGGTGTACCCATGCATGTATAGAACTCATGAATACCTACAAGAAAAGTTTCGTTTTGAAACGTTTTGATCGGGTCTATGTAAATCTCTTTATTACGACTTACTAGCATTGGGGAGGCAATGCAGGCTAAATCTTCCGCGTGGCTAAATGCGCTGCAGGAAAAAAGCATTGCGGGCAAGCCTCGGCGGGAAAAAAACTCGGCGGGCAATTCGCTCGCGGGCAATTCACTCGCCAGCAAATTGCACTGTGGGCAATTCTCGACGGGCAAATCTCGACGGACAAATCTCCTGATCTCGGCGGGAAAAGCATTGGCGGGCAAATCTCGACGGGCAAATCTCGACGGACAAATCTCCTGATCTCGGCGGGAAAAGCATTGGCGGGCAAATCTCGACGGGCAAATCTCGACGGACAAATCTCCTGATCTCGGCGGGAAAAGCATTGGCGGGCAAATCTCGACGGGCAAATCTCGACGGACAAATCTCCTGATCTCGGCGGGAAAAGCATTGGCGGGCAAATCTCGACGGGCAAATCTCGACGGACAAATCTCCTGATCTCGGCGGGAAAAGCATTGGCGGGCAAATCTCGACGGGCAAATCTCGACGGGCAAATCTCGACGGGCAAATCTCGACGGGCAAATCTGCGGGCAGATCTCGGCCGGCAGTTCGTCTGCGGGCAATTCTCATGGACCCTATTTACGACGCACTATTATTATTCGCACTTTTGAACTGTATAAAAATTGTATATATTTACTAGTATATATAAATGCTCCCCATTAATCGTTGCTCTGTTGTTGCTACTAACTAAACTAACGTACACGTTTCTAACTGTACCCGAAAGACTCCAGGCTGTTGAGTGGGTCTTGGGATACATGTTGTGGTACGAGTATGTCTTTGTAAACGAAGATTATTATCCTTGTAACAAAGCCAAAAAATTTCATCTTGAAATCGTAATTAGAATACAATAATTTAATGAATCAAATCCTTGACAGGCAATTGTAACTGCAACTACCCTCGTACATGTAAGTCTAGAGAAAAAGTTGCACGAAAAATGTCGAAATCGAATGACGACTTTAAATATCGAAAGACTGAGCTTCAGCTTCAGCTTTCGGTACATTTTTAATAAATTCATTTATTTATGTTTATGATTTAGTCTCATATTATTTAAAATTATTAAGATTATCAATTTTAAGCTAATTTTGAGGAACATTTTTGGGGCCAATGAAGAGCTGCTTATATTGTACTCGCTAGAAGGCTGCCAAAAGCAGATGCAGACTGACTTTAAATAGCAGAGAGATGCATGGCTCCAAAATAGCAATATAAATAGGTTGTACTTTAACTACTCGGTCAATGCCAAACATCTAGTAAAAAGCGTATCGAGAAAGTCAGGATCTGCTTGTAAGCTGTCTCCTTTTGCGTTTGCCATACCTGCGGGATTGAGACAGTGGTAGAAAATAATTGTTTATACTGTTGTTTAAAGTTTGCTTGAGAAATAATAGCTTTGAATGATGTTCAAATGTCACTTAAGTTTCAGAAATGCGTAGTCTCAGTGTTGGTGGGTACAAGAAGTTAAAAACACCTATACAGACGTTCAGATTTCGGAAAATTACCCGTGAGCTAATTTATGCACAAATGACCTGCTCACCCAGGCCTGCCTAGAAGAGCCAGATACTTGTTGAGATTGCGCAAATACAACCGCAAGCTTTCAGGCGACGCGAAGGGTTGCGGAATTTCTGGCTCACCAACACTGCCTCCATTGCTAATGCTTGCTTCAATAAGCTTCGAAGCAACCGGCCGGCTCAATGCCGAGTTGGAAAATGCGATTCCCAGCTGAAAAATGATGTGCAGAATCCAGTGAAGATTCGAAATTGCCATCATTCTGAGACCTTTGAGTTTTTGATACAGCTCTGGATGTTGTTAAACTGCTGAGGCAGTCGCCTGAACTGCTAGACAACATTTATACTACAATTTGATTGACATGAAAACCTAATGTCTTTTTTCATTTGTGAATAATGCTGAATTGACTATAACTGAAGCTTCCACGTGAATTAAGCATAAAACCAAATGGCTTCAACTCCAAAAAAATTTCTCTACCAGAGAGTGACACGGAAAGAGAACTGTAGCAAATTTTCATGTAGGGAGCTTTTTTAAGTGCTTGTGAAGTGCTCCAGTGCAAAATTCAGCCTCTAAATCAAATGTTGTTTTTGCTTCTACTTGCCAATCTCGATGAAACTCGTAGTTTTGCAGCATTTAGCATTCAGAATTTTGTTTGTTTTGCTTTTTTTGTACCTGCGATTGCAACAGTTCCGTGCTCACACTTCTCAAATTCCATTTTGAAGTTGAATCTTCGATTTGGATCAAAAAACGACAGTAGTTATGCGTAGAGATTCATGGAACAGGCATCAAATACAGTAATTCATGAAAAGCATTGACACGCGAGTATTGATAATGAGGACTGAAGGTACAGGTGTATGGGTAAGGCAGGTGGCTAAAAACCAGATAGACAAGCACCGCAGTCGTTTGGAGAGGACTGCTTTACCCCATGCTCAAGAGATCTGTAATTCCTGCCGTTGGACGCGAGGGGAATTGTTGTACCAATGTGTCATGTCACTCGTTAAAGCCTCATTATGCAATCACAGGGGAAGAGCAAGATTAAAAAAATCGATTGGAAAGAAAGTAATTGCTCAATTAGATTCGAAACAGGTCATGCGACCTTCAAAGAAAGCATGCCTTTAGGTTCAGTGGATAAATGGAATATTTTCTTATTCTTTCAAGTGGATGAATAGCATTTGTTATTAGTAGCAATAAAATTTATATTCCAGTAGTGCGTGTTGATTCTTTTTGTATAATGATGATAATTACTGCATATAATGATGCTGAAAAATTGCGACAGCTGGTTGAAAAGTGACAAAATAAGTAAGTTAAAGACTATTACGAGTAGAATCGCCGTGTAATTAAACGACATTAAAGTTTAATTTATATTGTAGTATTGGTTTTGCCAGCCTAACTGAGAATAAAGCCATCCAAAGTGAGAATCCTGCCTACGCTGACTGCGAAGGGCCGGCCTGGCTGCGTGCAGCCTTAGTCTATGGGCCATAGACAATAAAGGACAAGCAAAGTGATAAAAAGCCATCCAATGTGAGAATCGATTGGTCTATGCGTCGCGTCGTATTCTTTTATTTTTATACCTTCTGAGCCATATGACTAGCCAATAGCTTGAACGGAATAACGGAAACAGGAACACACTGGATGATGTCTTTTTCAAACTTTGCTTGTCCTTTATAGTCTATGGCTCATAGACTATGCTGGACGCAGCTAGGCCCTTCGTATTCAGCGTAGGCAGGATTCTCACATTGGATGGCTTTTTATCACTTTGCTTATCCTTTATAGTCTATGGCCCATAGACTAAGGCTGCACGCAGCCAGGCCGGCCCTTCGCAGTCAGCGTAGGCAGGATTCTCACTTTGGATGGCTTTATTCTCAGTTAGGCTGGCAAAACCAGTAGTCTTGCTGAGGGTTTCTAGTGGAGCTTGTTTAAAAAGTTTGGATCGACTGCTGCAATCAATAGTACAACTTAATATATCTTTTTGTAATCTACGAGTAGTTGGCCAAAACTGCGATCAAGTTGGCCCAGATCGATGGCATTCGCTAGTCGACGCCTTCCAAGTTGAACTTAGAGCCCCAGATAACTTAGTTTTGGTCCGTCTGTACTGCTATCTTTCCCATAGCAGTCTACATAGGTGGTCGGCATCTCCTACCCTGAGGTGGTCTCGAACGCGGCCCTCTACCGACGAGCCGGCCTGCGACCACCCAGCGAGACCATCCGGCGGCGGCGGCTGCAGCTGGCGGGCCACGTGATCCGCGCGGAAACCTACTGCCCTGAACCGGTGCAGGACGTCCTGCTGCTCACGCTGCGGGGCCCCTGGCGCCGAGGGCAGGCCAGGACGCGCCGGTACGTGGACTGCCTGCTGGCTGATGCCGGTGTCATCGGCCAGACCAACGCTGCGGCTGCCTTCAGGGAGCAAGCCAGAAGGAGAGTGCTCTGACACTGCCGCCACGCTCTCACATTTCCGTTTCTTTTCCCCCCTTTTTTGCTCTTCCGTCCCGTGCTGCCCCCTTTTCCTTTTGCTTTCTTTTGCGGCGGTGTACATGTATGTATGTATGTATGTATGTATAGCAGTCTATTTCTCTAAGCTATTAATTTGACCGTAATCTGTGATCACTTATACCATAGCTGAAATCGCGGAGACTATGGCTCAGAGAGGCCTGCATACATGAAAATTTCAACTCTGGATCGCCAGAGGTTGCTGAGCGTCTTTGAAAATGGAGAAGACTGGCAAAGTCTCGGCCGGCTCTTGGGAATCGCATGGAAAACAGTTACAAACATTATTCGGACTTTCACAGAACCTGGCCACCTCCGCACTCTGCCCCGAGGAGGTGTCAGGCGTTCGTCCCTAAGCGAAGCCGTGGTCGACAGCAACATGTCGCTTATTTCTTCTTCTGCGCACATGCAAAAACAAAATTGCTAAACAAACTTGATCGCAGCTTAAGCCTAATTGGTTGCAGTATTTTTACACTGAGTCTAATGGCTTTCAGCTCAGCTCAGCTGGGTGAGCCGACTCGCGAGAGCGAAGAATTTCCTATCCCTGGCCAAATTGATCGCAGTTTTGGACAAGTACATGTAGATCGCAAAAATGTATAGTGCTATAACTCACTCAATACTACTACTGTGAGTAGCCTTATGAGTCAGCCCTGTGATAAATTGTATTCATCAACGACGTCATAGAAGCTGAAAAATTTACGACGACATCCGGACGCCGCAAGGGCTCTGTAAGCTCGTCAACAGCTGCGCCACCCGCCTCAGGTGCTGCTTCTTCGGGTGTAGCATCTGGTTCGCAGTGTCGCTTAAACTCGTGGATGCAGGTAGCCGAGTGGAAACGATAAAACACCTGCAGCGGAACGGTCACTAGCGACAGGACCAGCACTTCGCTCTTGGTATCCTCAATGAAGAACTGACTAAAGCACACCGTGTTGATGATCCATTCGGCAGCGTTCAGCAAAATCAGCAGGTTAAAAAGAGCTCGACCGTCCATGCCCCGACCGTTCGGGGCTCGAAATTTCCACAACAGGGAGCACTCGATGGCGTAGATTTGCATCAAGCTCTGATAAATATTCAACCCGCAGCTGACGCCAAGTAAAATCTCATTGGTCAATTTCAAATTACTTTTTGGGTCGTACTTCTTGCTGGAGCACTTCACAATTGTGCCCCACAGTTTGTTGAACTCGTGAATGACAATTGCAGTAGCTCCCAACCACAGAAGCGATCGGTCTGTGAGATGGACTGTAGAAATCTGCTTTTTGTTTGCCTTGTTTAAGTAGTATGGCAACATGCTTGCGCACACGGCACCGAAAAAGTAGAGAAATATTAGTGAGCTTAAAAACACAGAGCGAATAGCGTCCTGACTCTTGACGTTTTTGTTAAAAAGAACAAAAGTGGATACAAGAAGCGCCAGAGCAGATAAACCAATTCCAATGGCGAAGCTAAAGAAGTATTTACGAATTATAAATAACTCTGAAGAATAAGATCTAGCTGAAGTCTCAGGCTTCGAGTTTGACTTCAAAAGGGATCGAAGGTCAACTTCTCGAGCTTGGTCAGCTTCCAAGTCAGACAGCTCACCGATGTGAATTCGAAGAAAGGTCCCAATGCGTCCTGCATTGGCAACTAGATTGAAAGCCATCAGAGCGCCCATGACGTAGTACTCCACCCCGAACTGATAAAGCAAATTTGAGACCATTTGAATATTATTCGCCTTGCAAAACGAAGTTCCATTGCCAGCGCCATGTGAATACTCAAAGGCTGGCTGCTTGCTCTGCTCATCATTTAGAATTTCTCGTAGCTCTATGCCAACATTGAAGAACCAGGATGCAATATTCGTAGCCAGGAGCTGGCATCCACAAAACCAAGTAGCAGAAAGCTTCCACTGGGCTGAGTGGCGAAAGTGAATAACAAACAGCTTCGTCTGCATGATGATGAATATTGTCAGCAGGGCGCGTCTGAACACATCAGGCAGCTTTTCTCCAGGTTTAGACATCGAATCAATAATGCCGCACGTGATGTCGATCCCAGACTCCAGGCAGAATGCCGCGGCGAATATAATGAATGTCAAAATGAACAGCGCTGAAGGGTAGCTTCCAACATGTTTTGGAATTTTTATGTACCGGAGAACATTTTGGAAAATAATGAGTCGGCTCTCTTGCCTGGGATGGGGCGCAGTGGCCTCGGGAATAGTTCCATCGATGAGCACGGCTTTCTCAATGTAGATTATTGCAGCGATGCCAAGCATCAAATACGTGCACTTGATGAATAAACAAGCGTATTCGTTTAAACTGAGATTGCCCGTGAGTTTTGTCGAGTTAAACAATTTTCGGGAAGCATTTGGATTCATGGAGAAGTTTGGCTGAAGCAGGCACCGACTTCGCTGCTCAAGGGATTCGATGTTCATCTCTGTTTCAATCAAGGTGACAATAAATCCTATAGCAATCAAACTCAATGAATACACTAGGCACTTTAATTTTACCGAAGGCTCGACCACAATGCTCTTTTGGGATTTATCGCTTCTAGGGCCCGGATGTCTAGCAGAATATGACGATGATTGGAGCAAACTCTGACGAGATTCCATATGAGCTTGCTGTAAATACGATAATTGACTTCATTAAGTTGACTTTGCAGAGAGATGCTTGCCCAGGACAATTAGTTCTTCGTTTTCTTAAATTAAAAGCTTTTCCGTCCAGACGTTCTTGTGTTTATATATTGTCTGCTTTACAAACTGCAGCCACTGCAACAGCAACCTCAACTTGGCTATTCAGCATTCCCAGCAGTAAACCAACAGGATGTGAACCAATTGAATGTATGTTGTCGGACGAGCTGCACACTTTCCCGCACTCGTGAAAACCACTTAGAATTAAAATGTAAACAACATAAACCAGATATGCCCGAGCATCCGGTTAGCTGCAGACTGCAGTGTACCTGTGCCCGCCAGTCTGACATGCTTCAAAAAGGCGACTTAGTTTAACACACATAATGCATGAAAAAATGCTACCAAGACCACGAGTGCCACATCCCAAATTTGAATTTGATGAGCGAGCCCAAGTTATTGAAGCTTCTAAAGCTTTCTTCTACTGACCCTTTCGCCCTGTCTCAATACATTCTCCAGGCTGGCTGTGTCTCTTCTACTTTAATTAAACAAATGAAAGCTGATTTGCATAATCAGTCACTGCAACCCGGCCTGTCAGGACGGGGCTTTTCAGTGGCCGAATTGCTCAGTTCCTCACTTCTTTACCGCTGCATTAGGGCGGTCATTCTTATAGCCAGCTCTCATCCTCGGTCCACATCCTCATGAGGAAGCCGGGGTGGGCCGCATTCTGCTAGCCTGAAACTGTGCAATTAAAGATAAGCCGTGATTAGGAGGGGGTTTCGTCCCGGGCCTCAACCACAGGCCCTCTCCCTGCCAGCGGGTCTCAGGCAGCTCGTTTCTCCCTAGGGCAACTCTATAGCGACAAACTGACACCGGGAGTTTGAGCCGAATGGCAATAAAGAGAAGCTAAATGCTACTTCCTGGAGCCCGCATCAATCTTTCCGCGCTAATCGCATCCGCAACTTGATTAACTCAGCGCCCGGAGCCTCCTGCGTGCTTGGACAGCAGGAGGGCACTTGACCGGCACTAATTTAAAGATAATATTTGACACAATGGCCCGGACAGAAGGAAACGTGGCCACACGAAGGTTGATAATGACCTCCTTAATTAGCCTTCTTCCGTTGCTCGACCCTCCAGCCTCGTTGTAAAGCTGCTCTTTGGCTCACGCAGCTTTCCCATTTGTTCTCCGGCTACCAGTACAGTGTCAGCAGCTTCTGTGCCCCAATGTCCGTCCGGCTCTCAGGACTCACACGCCCCCCCCCCCTGCTGCTCCAACGAATGGCAGCGTTTCCCTTCCCGTCAGTGAGGATTTGAGCTGCCAACCTCGCTTTCCTCGAGCTGGAAACACAATCGGATTCGAACTCGCGCTCAGTTTGGATCCCTGCGAATCGAACTTGCTTTTCTCTGCTGCTACCGTAACGCTGATCGATAGATCAAGCAAGAACAGGGACAAAAAGCAAACAGTTCCAGAACAGCTCCGGTATGTATGTGGTCGATTATTTTTGTTCCTGTTCTCATTTAAAACAGAAAAAAAATAACAAAGCAAATTCAAAGCAGATTCGAATCCATGAAATTGTTTTACTAACCGACTGGCCTAAAGCAATTTCTAATTATCTCTGTTCTATAAAATTTTCACAAAAGGGCTTCTGCTTCAAGCATCTGCTTTCAGTTTCTGCTTCTTTTTGCTCCAGCTCGGGTAGGGACAAGCATGGTAGAATTCTCAACAGCCTTCACCTTACCCAGGCAGGGAGCTCTCGCCACGCTTCTGTTTAACCAGTTGAAAGCTCCTACCCATCTCCTCTGCCTTCCCTGCCTTCTGCTTTCAACCGCCTCTGCCTCCCGGCCTCACCTTGGAAAATGCGCCACCTGACTATTGCAGCCTCATCGATTTCTTCTCTCTACCGCGTGTGTCTCGCTCACGGCGAACCCCCCCCCCTCCCTTTCCTGGATGCATTCTCTCTGGGGGAGAGAGAAATGAAGAGTAGGAACTGGAGCTGGAGTAGGAACTGGAACCCTAGCTTGATGCAGCGCTCAGTTTTGCTTGCATTTACCCCTCCTTCCAGCATCCTCGCGGGAAAAAATGAGTTGCAGTGTAGGGATAGGGCAGGGTGAAACAAAACAGACCATTCTAACGATCCATTGGACGGAAGCGCTCACCTGCTGAGTCGCCAGCCATTGTTTTACTTCTTGCTTTTCTCTCCCCTACCAAGCCTCCCCTCTCGCCTCTTCCTCTTCTCCCCTTCTGTTAATACAGCAGTTGTCCCCCTACCGCCGCCTGCCTTACGCACAACTCCGAGGCCCAAGCGAGCAAACAGGCAGACTATATATAATACTCGTCACCAGCTGCTGAAATACTCGCCTCTCTCCTATCGTCAGTTCGCAGCATCCAACAGGCAGAGAATTCCTAGTCAACAACTGACAGATCAACCCATTGAAGGAAAGCATGGCCGCTTATCTCACATCGGGCATCGACTTTGGTCACCATCAGCAGCAGCAGCAGCAGCAGCATCCGCAGCAGCCACAGACATCGCAGCACGCCGCTGCTGCCGCCGCTGCCGCCGCTGCCGCCGCAGCCGCAGCCAACGCGCCAGTCAGCGCTGCAGCGGCAGCCGCCGCCGCGGCCGCCATGTTCCCCTACAGTCAGCTGGCGGCCTTCTCCACGCCGCACGGCATGCAGGCTGGACCACCGCCATTCATGTACATTCCGAATTCCTCGCAGCCGCAGGTTCCGGTGAGCAGCTTGAGCAGCATGCACACTGCTCAGCTTAAGGTGAGTCTCATTAACTGTGGCTATATAGGGTATGAGAATAGCTAGCAAGAGCAAGACAGTGGAAGTGAAACTACACCCTGGTTTTAAAGTACAAATGTCTGGGAAATTTGGAATAGAAGCCGAGGACTGAGGTTTGACTGACTGATTACGAGCAGCACTGCAAGTTAACTCTTACTAGCTACATTTACAGCGCTTAGTCCCGCTGTTATCCTCATTGTCCATTCAACTGAGATGCCTCAGTTATTGACAGGGCGGGCCGGGCATTCAGAGGAGGAGGGCGCTGGATCGACATCAGTTAGAAATAAAAAGGAACAGCCCGAGGTTATTGAAAAAGGGGAACCCAGACCTTCGTTGGCCACGCCCTTGAAAAGCGAAATGATTTCTCATTGCCTTCCTTTGCGTCTTTCGGCTTTTTTAATGAAGCTGCTACCTCTAGCGAGCGAACCAGCGCTTCTTGATCCCGTGCCAGGGAATGCCAGGGAAAGATTTCGAATTTCAATGCTCGAATGCGCTTTCGACTGCGACTTGCCTCGATAGCAACTGGCGGCCAAATCTCTCGAGATTCGAAAATATTCGGCAGGCAATATTAATTAAAATATTTCAACCATAAACGCCTTTTCCAACTGAAATATCCACTCAGTGAACAGAACATACTAGCAGCAAAATGTCTTAGCACAGAGGGTCGCATTTGAGAGGACACGGACAGAACCGCATAGCTAAAATTAATATCCGACGGCCCAACTTCCTGTGCCTTGTGCGAACCGTTCGGCCTCTCCGATTTACACTAGATTTGCGCTTGCGCCTGCACCACTTCTATTTGATCCTGCAGTTCGCTGTTTATCAGTGCTGAATGCTTCTATGCCAGAGTGTCTGTGTCAGCGAGTTAGTGTTGAACTGTTTATGATTACCGGAGAATTAAGCAGCACTACACAATAACTAAGTTTGGACGCTTCAAATGCATCAACGCTAATAAATCATAAAAATGCTTCTGCATTGGCTAGA
>NIVC01002780.1:80358-141043 GCA_002269645.1 Macrostomum lignano
CAGCTTCTGGTGTCATTAAATTAATTGCGCCAACGTTTGCAACGACCGAGTGCGTCTGGCCGCTGCGAGACCGCGCAGTCCCTGAGCAAATGTTGGCTGGCTAAGCTGAGCAGGACGGCAAAAATAAGCCTTTAAAAACACTGTGCGCATGCGATGGTACCGAGTTTTTATTTCTACTCGACCACAGTCAGCTGAAGTTGAGTAGGCCAACTGATCGGCTGGATAAGCTGTGTCACGGAGCTGATCAAATACTTCTGTTAAGACCTCCGGTAGGCAGCCCATAAGTAGTGACCCAGGAATACCTGTAAGAGATATGTGCCGATGTTCCGATGTGCCAATAAAAAAGTAATAATGATTGATTGCACCTGCCATGATGGGCAGATGTGCAACCGACAGCTCAGCCGCAGCTATTGCGCGGCGCATCTGAAGGCTGCGTACGGCTGTTCAGTCCAAGGACTGGGGGGGGGGTCGCCACACACACCCTCAATTACCCCCAGCTGATGCTGGCACCCATTTTACAGCTGGGTGAACTGAAGCAATGCAGAGTTAAGTGCCTTGCTCAGGGACACAAATTGTTCCAGTGGGATCGGGAATCGAACCCCCGATCTTCCAGTCGTGAGTCCGACGCTCTAACCTCTAGGCTACAACCCCTTTGGAGG
This sequence comes from Macrostomum lignano, assembly GCA_002269645.1. NCBI lineage: Eukaryota > Metazoa > Platyhelminthes > Macrostomidae > Macrostomum > Macrostomum lignano. The sequence goes on from NIVC01002780.1 coordinate 81,018, forward strand.
CTATTAAGGCTATTAACAACCGTTAACAGAAGTTATCCACTTGTAAATATATTCTAACAATGTAAGATTTCAAGCATTAGGGACAGGCTTTACCTTGGATGTTCTCACCGGTGTAGCGTTCCGGTGGGTTTGGAATTGCTACGCATTGCTCATTAGTCATTTATTTCACTATCGGTGTGGCTACTCGCGCTGATCCGAGAGTCGGATTCGGGCTAAGGGGCTTAAAGGTGAACCAAATGCAAAAAGCACAGCACTGAGAAGAAGGAAATGCCAAAGCCCCCCCTACCCCCTATGTTTCAGTTTCCATTTTCGATCCTCTGCTCTTCCCCTCTCCCACAGACTCCATTAGCCATCTGCCTATCCGGGCTCCAACTGTGTCCTCCAATGTATTTTGTTTCGATGAAAAAATGACACGCCGATCTATGTCTATATTCGGGCAGGGGAGTTATGTTGCTACCGGGAAAATGAGTAATAGGGAAGCGAAAATGCGAGAGAGAGAGAGAGAGAGAGAGAGGACGAGGGCAGCAGTGCCACGTGACAGGTGGGAGCAAAAGAGAAAGAGAGAGAGAGAGAAGAGGGAGAGAAACACTGCGAGAGTTCTGAGTATGAATTGATCAGCAGCGCATTGATCAGCAAGTGAGTGAAGGTTGGCTGGGTAGGGGGGGGGCAGCGAGAGTGGAGAGAGAGAGAGAGGGAACGCGCTGGTTTCATCCGCTCACCTGAAGACCTTGCCTTGAAAGCAGCGGTCTGCCAAATCCCCCCGTCTCTCCCTCTCCCGCTATATTCGATAAAAAAGCAACGAAGTCCCCCCCGCCCTTAGACTGGCAGAGGGACGGAGGGGGGCTTCGTAGACTCGCTCGTCCAGCGCGGTTATTTGTTCTCAGCTGGCAGTTGCCCCACCCGTCTGAATGTGTTGTTTGCTCAGGCAGTCCAAGCAAGCACCAAACTCTTCTTCTCTATCAGCAGTCGCATGCTCTAGGCAGTTTTTACAAGCTAATAAGCATAGTTGGATGAGTAGCGGAGTCCTCATTGAAAGTTCTTTGGTCTGGTAGGAAAATCTGAGTACTGAGTACTGAGACTGAAGTCTGAAGAGTGTGGAAGACTGCCTTTGTTAGCGTCACTCGTGATAGAACAATAGGTCGTAGCGATTCCGAAGAACTCCCACTGCAGGAACTGTAAAAAGGCAGAAAAAAATCCACCTCATCGCATCGGCCGGAGTCTGGCAGAAAGGTTGTTTGTTGAGCAGGAAAAAATCGAACATTCACCCTGCGACCCCTTCATATGGGCTTCCGCAGTCTGTTCCATACTCTGCCACCATTTCCCGAGTCTGCTTGCAGGCGTGACCCGCGCACAGTGTAGCGACCGCGAAGCATGGAGAAATAAGCTGGCGGAGAGAAAGCGCTGGGCTTGGGAAGAAGAATAACAAAAAAACTGGGCCTCACGTTCCGCCCCCAGCCTCCACTTCTCCTGGGGGCAAACAAGAATGGGTTCCTGTTCTGCCAGAAAGGATAGAAAATCAATGTGGAGGTGCCTTTGCACTGCAGCAGAATGCCTCATTCCGAGAAGAGGAAGTAACCAAAGTGCACTTCAGTATTGGTCCGATGTCTTTGCATTTTTTAGTCTTTTCCTGTCAATTCAAATTATCGATCTTTTGTAACTGCTTAAAAACTAACAAACCAATGCCACTAGAAACCATCATGACGATGGCTTTTGGCACACGTACTGCGAAGACAATCAATCAATCAAACAACAATCAATTGACACTAAAAATCATATAAAAACTGATTGATTACAGGCACTGCTCGAGATGAAGACCCAAGAAACGGCAACCAAGATGGTTGACTACTACGCCCAGCACCCGGTCACTATTCGCGGTCGCACTGTTATTATTCAGTACTCGAACCACGCCGAGCTTAAAACGGAGCAACCGGTGAGACTTCTGTAAACCAACACTACCGGTAGTAAAATAGCATCGTGTTACCATGGCTGATGTCATGGGCCATTCCGATTCCGAGACACGCTAGTCTGTATCGAGACACTATTCAAAGGACTCAAATGAATTTTGAGTTTTATGATACTTTCACAACAAAGTAGTTTTTGCGAGCGATTATTGATATTAGTATTGCTGAAAATGCCCCTAGGAGACGACAGTCTCTTAACAGTAGAAAGACCACGCTATTTTTCCCCATGGGGAAAGACCATGGGGGGTGTATTACAAATACACACAACCAATTTCACCATAGCTCGCAAACCGAGTAACCGATTTTCGTAAAAGTCCACCATTTGAATCAAAATTTCCCCCTCTTTCCAACGAATTAACTTTCAAAGTCATCCGACGTCAGCATCGTCGAGATATTCAACGATTCTTGTCGAAGACACTGGTGGCAAGGACAACCAACACTACACTGTATAAACCTTTATGGTGAATCCATATTGGCTCAATAATCTGGGTCCATTTCATATGCATAGTTTCCTGAGCCGACGTGGTTTCATGATGAGATTTTGTGAACAGAAAAAAATTTGCCAATGTTGGTGGTTTTTGCCACCGGACACCCCGAGGAGAATCGTTGAATATCTCGACGATGCCGATTTTTCGTGATTCTCGGAGTTGCTTCATCGAATAGAGCGGAAAATTTTAGCCCGTGTTTTGGATTTTGATGGCAATTGGTTGAATATTTTCGGAGATCCAGACAAAAGAAAAATGTGTGTATTTGAAATACATCCCCATGGTCTTTCTACTGTTAAAGCCATACAGCTGCATTACAGCCCGCAGTGAGCAGAATGCGAGGCGAGTCGGTCTAAACAAAAAATCCCCTTTACATTGCAGCCCCGCATCTATTTTAGATGGCTAACATAGCGAGGCTAAATCCATTTTCAGGAATTAGCTTAATAGTGGAAGTTTAAAAACTCGTATGCTCCAATATTGATTCAGCCCACTGGCTTCACCGAGAGACACGCAGTTTAAAAAGCAACTTGTTAAATGCATGTCACGCTACCTCGTAGAGTGCTGGGCTGTGCAGCTCTAAAAGTTAAACTTGCTCTATAGTTAAACCAGAACTGACTGCCATTCGTACATACATATAGTGCATTGATCAATGCAGTTAACTAGTCAGCTTTAAAAATGTTGCGTAACTTACGAAGCTTACATTTGTATGTATTGAGTACTTTTACACTAGCATCCCGCCCCACTGTTCGTCAGAATGCTGCCGCAGAAAACGCGCTCAGCTCAGCAAACGGTCTGGTGAGCACCTATCAGCAGGACGAGCCGCCGTCTGTCCTGCGCGTAATCGTAGAGAACCTCATGGCGCCAGTTACTATTGAGGTCCTGCATAAGGTAAGGTTTTTATTTTGCAAACTTTTGACTAGTAACAATTATTATCAAACTGACGAAGGTAGAAGTAAAAAATTGGTAACCTATGAAATGCGACTCTTCCTTAGCATCGGCGAATAGAAGTTGATCGAAATTAAAGTGCAGTCAAGCAGATTTTTCCGCTTTTCGTAGGGAGCCTCTCAAAAGTGTAGCAGTAAGCAGCGGGTGTTCCAAGAAAAGAAATTATGGAATACAATATTCAGTTGAAGAAATGACGTCTCAGACCGACGCGCTTAATAATCAATCGACCTCTTCCCCCGCGCAGATCTTCTCGCGATTCGGAATGGTGCAGAAAATTGTCATCTTCAGCAAAAACAGTAAGCATATTCAGTAAACATATTCCTGAAAAAATCTACGAGTGGACGAGAAAGAAGAGTGGGAGGGAAGAGAGACTGGGGTAAGCAGCGGCTCTAATTGATGTAGAGGAGCGAGGACTGTTGGGAATTCAATTTCTGCTTTTGCAACTGTCGCACGTCGCTCGGGCATGAGCAGGGAGCTGTGGGCTTGTGGATTCGGGGCGGCCTCTGAGATGACATTTCCCCTCTTGCCAAAGCGAAGCTGGGATCCATGGGAAAGACAGAGGCCCCGCCCTACTCCCCCCGGGTCCCTTGCAGCATCTCCGCAGCCAAGTCGCAGTTAAATCCCCCAGCCCCATCTTCCAGCTGCCCCACGTCAGCCCCACCCAGTGTCGAAGCCGCCGGCTTAAGACCACGCGATTGATTTTTTTCTCCCATGATTAATAATCCCTAAACCTTAAAGCGACCGCCTCCGCTTTGCATTGCAGACACATTCCAGGCTCTGATTCAGATGGGCAGCTCAACCGAGGCTCTGGCTGCCAAGCTGGTGAGCAGCCGCTAGCAATAACTATAATACGCGTATTTGCGGCAGAGGACAGCGAGAAGAGAGCGGAGAGAAGACTAGAAAAAATGAAAGCCACTTAAACCAACCTGAGAATCAGTAGATCTCTAAGAAATATCGCCGCCATTTTCTCAATTTTCCGCTCCCAACCCTGCCTTTCGCAGCTGAGCCCATTTTCCTTGCACAGTTTCCCTCTAAGGCGGGTACAGCAGCTGACAACCGAGCTGGCAAAGTGCAACATCAAATGGATTCACAAATCTCGAACCGTATTCACTAGTCAGTTAGCATTCATTAGCATTTTAATAAAGAAAGGAAATCTGTGAGAATCAAATGAGAATGCATTCTAGTTCAAAGACGCGGAGTCGAAAACACTTTCTGGGCTATTAAGAGTAAACTAGCTTTCGACCGCATTGTCTTTTATGGCTCTATTATATTGTCTCATTGACTTACCTCCCAGGAAGGTCAATCGGTCCTTGACCTTCTCATAGTCAGGTAGTGTACACTCTGTGGCTTGGGGGTTGGCCGTCATGGGCGATAATATTTCCTTTAATATGCTATCCGCTAATCAGGAAACTTATCGTGCCAAAATAATTCAGGTGCTGAACGACCAGAACATCTACAATGGGTGCTGCACATTGCGCATTGACTTCAGCAAGCTGAACACATTGAACGTTAAGTTTAACAATGAGAAGAGTCGAGACTTCACCGTCAACAGGGCTCCGGGTGACAACCCATTGGCCTATTTTGATCCGAATCTGGCGCCACACCTCGGTGAGAGTCCTATGCGTGTTCTTGGTTCATTTAAATGACGGGGTTTACCGACTTGGAGCTACCTTCCTGGGATAGTCGCATAGGAATTTTGTTGTCGTAAGACATAGCGGCTTCGTCTTGGGTCGCTATATGTTCTTTGGTGCAGCGGTTGATGCTTAGAGTCTCTGATCAGGGGCACTCATCTCTGCGATGGTATCTACAATCAACCATCGAATTGCATCGCTGCATTCTGCATGCCATGACGTGTTGTCGAGGGTTTTCAACACCACTGATTGCAATGGTATTCGTGATCCTAAACCTAATCCTAAATCCGTTCGATTTCCGTTTGCAATTCCACAGCTACCCGCATGACCGGATGGGTTGACAATTGAATGGGAGGGAGTTCAAGCCTGCAAGCGATGAGGATATCGACTTTTGATAGGATTTTGGTTAAATCTGTGATGCCCCCCCCTTCTGTCCCTCCACGCAGCCTCCAGCGACAAAGATGAGGCGGGGTTGCTGGCCAACAAATAATTGAGTTAGACGGAGCGCAGGACAGGAGGAAGGCGCCTCCTCCAGCCTGATTTTCCCTGACCCGAGCGCGTACACTCTCCGGCTCGACGGTCTTGCTCGGGGAGTTTTAAGCATTTATGCCAGGTCTCGAATCCTTGACCGTAACCGGATTTGTGCTCGCGTGTGGACTTAAAGAGACAGAGAGGGAGAGAGAGAGAGAGCACGGGCTGATGTGGAAGAGTTCGCGTCGAGCGGAGGACAGTTGGCCAGCTTGACATTAATTCGCATTGATTCCGTTCCTGTCAGGAGCAAAACATTTGCCTTAATCCCCAGCAGACTCTGCTCTCCCTACCAGCCAAATCTGTCAATACATCTGAGCTGTGCACCAGCCCGACCCCTGTCCTCAACTAGGCCTGTGATTAAACCAATCTGCCTTCAATCCTCCTACTGGGTCCGAGATGCGCTTCGCTGGGCTGGGGTCCTCATGTCCGAAACTCACGAGTTACTGAATAGCCAAAGAAGTCTACGATAAAAAATCCAGCTAGCCTAGCAGAGTAGTAGAGCCTTTGGAGTGAGGCTGAGGTCAGCCAGAATTCGCAGCCCTGTGGAGCCTCGCCCATGGGAAATGCGGCCGGCAACTCAACTCCCACATTTGCTTTCGGCTTAGCGACAACTCTGCTTTGACTGCCACAAATTACTCGCAGCTTTCGCCTGGTTCTCTCTCTGTTTTACTATTTCTCCACGGATGCGTCCTGACGAGGTCGCGATTGACGCTTTCTCGTAAACCTCTGCTCATCAAGTAGAACTGCGGGAAACTTTTTCGACAGATTGGGCAGCTTCAAAAGATCATGCTCTAATGTTACTACTCACTCCAATTCGTAGCAAGCGGTACTGTACCTATAAAGTCACCATTATTTTAATTGAACCAGGAGCGACTCTATTTCCGGCCATGATTCCCGGCTTGGAGTTCGCCCAGGCTCCGATTCTCGCTCAGACTTTAGACGGTAAGCTGCAAACCTTGGAAACTGAAGAAGTTGAAGTTTGAGTAGGAAGTCTCTGCACTTTTCATATATCATGATTTTCTGTATTTGACCTTTTAGGTCAGCCAAATCTTGGAATATTTCCCGGTGAGTTCTTCGATTTTTACGTTTGAGACGAAACTGATGTAGTGTCTCTACTGCAGAGGCTTAGCCCGCTATTTTTTTTCATTGGGGGCCGGCCCCCTTGCTCCCTGGCTACGCCCCTGCTGCTACACTGCGCCACATAATATCAAACTTCTGCTATCCGATCAGTCAATTTTCACACAGGCCAATGAAACATTCACTAGCACAGTATGCTCTCTTCGCTTCCCATACACAAGACAGTCCGATAGACTAACAAAAGTTACACTATTTCAGTTAGTGAATTCGTTTACAGTGGGGCACTGAGTACTGTGACAAATCAAGTCGATAGCCCTCATGGGGCCTCATGATACTAGTAGGCCCTCATGGACGAGAATCACGCCAAATCGAAGACTTGGTCCTTGACACAAGAGTCAGACGCGTTCAACATTGAGCTGCTCCGCCCCTAATATGATACACTCACAATGCCACCGCATTCCAGCAGCAGCCCAGCTGCCGGCCATGTCCATGCACAGTCTGACCAGCCCAGTGGCGCCGTTCGGCCAGGCAATCATGGCTCCGCAGGCCAGCGTGAACTCCATCCTGCTGGTGTCCAATCTGGACGATGAGGTAAGAGCAAACCTTAGCCTTCATCAGTGCTATGATTACCTTTGTCCCTTTTTTGCTATCCAACTGCAAACTATTGGGAAAGAGATATTCGTTCAAAAAAGAATTCAGTAGCTTTGCAAATCTGATTTTTGTCGGCTCCATTTGATCAATAGAAAATTCTATTGGGTAAGCCGTGAACAAGCAGCTTATTGTTCTGCTTTGTACCTCACATGCTTCACTGATCTTTTAGGTCCCGCTTACTAACAACACTTACAGGATTTGTCGTAGCATTGAAGTCATCCACAGTTAGAGGGTGCATGTAATTATGCGTCTTTTGTCTTTTTTGCAGCATCATATTCTTATCACTACTAAAATTATTCTTGATTTCCTACCTGCAAGAAGAAACTTATAATTGCTTCTATTTGAATATGAAAACTACCTCCACTGAAATGCATACTATGCTACTATAAGTGGTAACTGGCCTGCCTAAGATATCTTTAATTATGAATATACTTTCCCACTTCTGGAAATTAAAAAGCAAATGCAATGCGATACAGTACTATCGACCTTACACACACACACACACTGAGTTTCTTTGCCTGACTTCCTGCTGTCGCCCGAAGCCAAAAAACATATCCTGCTTGAACTGTTTTTCAATTCTATAGAAGATAACTCCTGACGCTCTCTTCACACTTTTCGGTACGTCTGTTGACTTTATTTTATGCTTTAAGCTTTGCCTTGCTACTAACAGTACTACTAGCCTCTTTTATGCGATTGCTAAGCGTTGATTTGTTTAGAGGCAATTGTCTAATAACTCCTTCGTTTCTGAATCTGTCCTCTGTTTATTTTGTGTTTCTGTTGGTCGGAATTTTGTTATAGTTTTGTGCAGTGCTTTTTTTCCCGTGGTAACAATATGAGCGAACACGATAACAGACTGCTGCAGTGATTCAACTGCAAACCTATAGAATGAGAAAAATTGTGAAAAAATGGAAAGCCACTTTCATAGAGCTAAACATTCCATGGAACTTTACGTTTACTGCAAGAGTATTATAACAAATGGTAGCTAGGTTTATATTTTAAGTATCAAATTATTAACGAGTACGGTTGCATGTGCTCACTACAATTTTTAACCCAATTGACATAACACACCTTCATGTTATTGCATAGTAATAGAATTGCACTTTATTTTAATGTATTCAACTTATAAAAAATGTATACAAAACACTAGATAAAAGCAACACTCATAGCTGCAAGGATTACTGGATACGTCCCCTAAACGGGAACAAATAATGCGTCGTTAAAGGACATCGGTGTACGCAAAAATTATTTTCCTTTAGTCTTCTCGTGTGTTGGCGCTTGCGCAACGGCAATTTCGCACGTAGATGCAATTAATTTAGAATTAAAGTACATCACATCCTCTAATTACATTTGTTGCTGCACACTAACCCCGGTAATTCACCAGTATGTTAACGTTTTTTGAGCAATAGATGTTTAATATACGCAGCGAAAATGCATGTATTTAAGTAGCGGTGTACAAACCTTATTAGCACATCCTTCGAATGCGAACACATACACTCGCATGTTGACATGTAAATTAGAGTGTGCATTTTTGCCTTTACCAGGCTAATCCCAGCCGATTCTATGCAGAAGCTCCTCAACCCTACACCCTCACCCAGCCGATTCTATGCAGAAGCTCCTCAACCCTACACCCTCACCCAGCCGATTCTATGCAGAAGCTCCTCAACCCTACACCCTCACCCAGCCGATTCTATGCAGAAGCTCCTCAACCCTACACCCTCACCCAGCCGATTCTATGCAGAAGCTCCTCAACCCTACACCCTCACCCCAGCCGATACTTTGCAGAATTTGCTCAACCCCACACTCTCACCCCAGCCAATTCTATACAGATGCTCCTCAACCCCACACTCTCACCCCAGCCAATTCTATACAGATGCTCCTCAACCCCACACCCTCACCCCAGCCAATTCTATACAGAATCTCCTCAACCCCACACTCTCACCCCAGCCAATTCTATACAGAATCTCCTCAACCCCACACCCTCAACCCAGCCAATTCTATACAGAATCTCCTCAACCCCACACCCTCACCCCAGCCGATTCTATCCAGAATCTCCTCAACCCCACACCCTCAAACCAGCCAATTCTATACAGAATCTCCTCAACCCCACACCCTCACCCCAGCCGATTCTAGCCAGATGCTCCTCAACCCCACACCCTCACCCCAGCCGATTCTATCCAGAATCTCCTCAACCCCACACCCTCACTCAAGCCGATTCTATCCAGAAGCTCCTCAACCCCACACCCTCACCCCAGCCGATTATATGCAGAAGCTCCTCAACCCCACACCCTCACCCCAGCCAATTCTATCCAGAAGCTCCTCAACCCCACACCCTCACCCCAGCCGATTATATGCAGAAGCTCCTCAACCCCACATTCAAACTTGCCAATTGCCAAAAGAGCTGATAGATATCGAGACGTAAAATTCAAACAACCCTTGTCCCTGATCATATTGCATTCGCAGCTTCTCAAATTTCCACAGGTGTATACGGAGATGTACAGCGCGTAAAAATAATGTACAACAAGAAGGACAACGCACTCATCCAGTTCACGGACGCCAGTCAGGCACAGCAGGCGCTGCAGAATCTCAACGGGGTGAGGCTGTTCGGACGGCCGCTGAAGATCGCCTTCAGTCGGCACGCTCAGGTCGCGCTGCCAAAGGAGGGCGCCGACGCCGGCCTCACGAAGATATTCACCAACAGTCCGCTGCATCGGTTTAAAAAGCCGCACTCAAAGAACTTTCAGAACATCTTCCCGCCGTCGCAGATTCTGCACCTGAGCAACATCCCGCAGGAGGTTCCCGAGGAGAAAATCAAAGCAATCTTCGAAGACTTCGGATTTAACGTGGTTGCCATCAAGTTTTTCCAGTTAGTCACGTGCAAACAATAAGTTTTTCGATACGTATAGAAGCAGAGTTGCTTTCTATGTTTATTGCGCTTCTAATTTCAGAAAAGAGAAGAAAATGGCTCTCGTCCAAATGCCTACAGTAGAGGACAGCGTGATTGCCTTGATTGTAAGCGCGCATTATTTCCCTAGTGCTACCCTAGTGCTAGTACATTCCTCTTACATGTTTTCCTCGCATAGTATACCTCATAACACGGCATAACACACTCCAACAATTTCAGAAGCTGCACAACTATCAACTGAGCGCCAACTATCATCTTAGAGTGAGCTTCAGCAAGTCCGTCATTTAATTTTTACCCTACAGCCTTCACCTGTTGGGCCAGTTACGAGCGTCCCTTCAATTCCTAGACTCAATCGCTTGTTGTTTTTTTAAAGATATTTAGCCCGGAGAATCGATTTTTATATTCAATGTGAGTAGCAAATGTAAGCAGCAGCTGTGTCAAAATGTTTATGCTACAAAGCATTCGTGTGGTATTTTTATCATCGGGCAAACAGCCACATGGCATCCTTTGAACATGGATAAGTGCGTTGTAGTTGTGCAAAACCATTCATCAATATTCCTGTATTTTCCGGCCCGCTGTATAAATGCAGCAAGTTGCGATCTTGTGTTGTAACAACATTACATTAATATTTACTGTTTGTGTCAAAGTTCGACTCGAAAGCATTTTTTTGGGATTTCAAAGTGGATACTGACGTAAAATGATCTCTTGAGAGTTAAGCGGTGCAGTAACTTCATCTGATGTAGTCGCTGAATGTCTAATTTTGATCTTAAGTCACATTTTATGGACAGTTTGCAGAGTATGTGTGCTGTGAGTAAAGTTTCACGTGCCCAAGGTCGGGAACCATTGGAATCTAAATATCTAGCTTTTTCAAGTCACAACAATTACGTTCGGACGCGAACCTGAGTCAGCTGGATGGGTTCTGATTTCGTGGTTATTTTTTTCCTGTTTTAATTTTTTGTTTTAATTTTTGTTTTCTGATACATTTCTGTTCGGCTTGCTTCGTTGTGCTTTGAAGTCCCCACATTTTTTAGCGTTGTTTTCTACAAGTGCTTGACTTGACTCGTGCATCGCAAAGTTGTGCAGGCGCTCGACTCGGCCTGTCGGCACCCTTCACCCAAGATGCCTTAGGTTGATTTTACCCATAGCCTAGCTAATATTATTATTATTAATACGCGTACGCACTGATACAGTACCGCTGAAGTTCGCTTTCGGTTGGCAAACACAAAGAAATATTAAGTACAACTGAAGGCGCTGCTTGACCTAATACTGAAGTGAAAGCACATATTAAGTAAAGTGCAATCTGTCACCTTATATTATGCGTTAGTTGTCGTGCCGACTCCCCTTCTCCCAGAGTCCCCAGAAATTTTTCTAACAAAATATTTAATTTGCGCACTGAATATTGGCTGTTTAAAGCAATCCAATTGGAACGCACGTTTGTACTTTTGTGGTTATGAAACTAAATGAAATAAATCACAGATATTAAACCAATTCTATGGACGTTAATGTCAGCGTGAGAAATTACTTGTAAGTTTCTCTGTGACTTTCCTTTCGTCCAACTTCTTTATTTTGCTGCGCCTCAACGAATTTTGCTCTTCTCAAACAAGAACCAAGTCGCCAGCCCTCCGGACCGTCGAGATATTCAACGATTCTGCTACGAAAAGGTCGGATTTTTCCCATAAGCGCCAGTGTATTCAATATGTACACTCCTATGCACCAATGCGCCTCAGTGCGGCGTTGCCAAGCGTCCAAACTTCATCAGCACATCGGCACATCATCAACGCTAACTTTCGTTGGTCACTGGTCTTCACCCAGACGGAGCTTGTGGACCTTTAACAGGTGACACCAGGATGATTATGGGCACCCCAAAATTGCGAATTTCTATTGGTTCGCTGAGCAAGCCTCGACAGTGGGCAAATCACAACAGCTGGACATCCTCAGCTAGTCTCTCAAACACTCCGTCATCACTCCGACGCCGTTGGCACCTTCAACGTATGGCAACAGGTGACTATGGACACTCGAACGAGGTTTTCATCATTACCCTTAAACTCTGGAGCTAAAACCGTATCTTGAAGATTTAATGAGCCTAATTTGCTCAGTTCCTGTGCAGCAAAAAACGTGTGTGAAGAAAATTCCCAGGAAAGGGTATTCCTACTGTTAAAATAGTCGATTGATTTTCAATTACAAGAGTCAAGACAATGGCTAAATTGCAGGTTGTACCATAGATCCACGGTGTTGTCTCCAGCCTGGCCTGGCCTCTCAGACTACACCAGGCGATCTACGAGCTATATTGATCCATGGAGAATGTAAACACAGCTATCTCCAGCAGTCACAGGACAGCACTCTATATTTTAGTATACTATATATACTACTACTAATAATAATTGATTACACCTGCCCCAATGGGCAGATGTGCAACCGACAGCCCAGCCGCAGCTATTGCGCGGCGCATCTGAAGACTGCGTACGGCTGTTCAGTTTAAGGACTGGGGGGTCGCCACACACACCCTCAATTACCCCAGCTAATGCTGGCACCCATTTTGCAGCTGGGTGATCTGAAGCAATGCAAAGTGTCTTGCTCAAGGACACAAATTTTTGGGTTGAGAATCGAACCCCGATCTTTCAGTCGTGATTCCGACGCTTTAACTATTAGGCTACAACCCCTATTAGAGCGGAACCCCTTCTAGTGAATAGAGCAGAAAGCGATCTCAGGAAAAAGTGTGTGATGAAACAATAATTTGCGCTTGGTACAACGCAGAAAAAGTTTATTAGTGTGTCAAAAATCTGGCAATAGGTTAAAACCCTTGAAACTTTGGTGCCATGCTTTGTCAGTGGGAAATAAAGCAAATCATTTATTTTGTAAAAATCTAATAAGATAACAATCAATTAACAGTCGAGTTTTTAGGGAGAAAAGAGCCGGTCGTTGGGATCCTGCCGTGACTTTTTCCCTTTCTAAAGAGTATTAAGTGCAAAGAGAGTATAGATATCACAAAAGCAAAAGTTATACCAGATTAAAACCGCTTGAAGATGTCTCTAATATTCTCGTACAAAGCAAAACTGAATCGCTATTAGTTCACTTTGCCGGCCGTCTGGCCGCAGTTCCTGCCCCGCCGGCTCCCGATGGTCGTTCGCGCTCGTTTTTGTACTCGGATTCGACCTTCTTCTGAATCTCCTCCCATGACGGCACTTGCTGCAAAATGGGGGTTGGGAGGTTATATATATAGCTCGTATATGTATCCCGCAACCAGCACTGAGGGTAATTCGGCCGATTCCACTGACTCCTAAGCACATTACAAGCGCGCCAATACTGTGTGTACGCAGACATGTACTCATGCACACGCTCACTCAAGGTGTACAGCGGCCCAAATTTCTACTCGTCAGGGATGTACACACTCTGCGCCTTGGGGTTGGCCCTCATGGCTTTGAATTGCACGAATTCACATTGAATTCGGATAATCTACTCTTCTCTTGCCGTCAAAACGGATGCTTTCACAATTTTAAGCGAAAACGCAATTTTTCACGTATCCTACCTCGTCGGACAGCTGCTTGAACTTTGGCAGCGTCTCTTTTCGTCCGACCCGCTCTAGAAATTGTCTTCGATAAGCTAGCACAACGTCCACATGGACACGGTGCTTCTGAGCCAGGTCCAGTGCCCGCTCCCAGCTGTAGAGGCCCAGGTGCATCATAACTGCACGGAACAGCAGCCCAGCCTGCACCAACAACCCCTCTGCATCCTGGACATTGCCGGACAGTAGCAGCATCTCGGCATTGCAGGCCTCCTTCAGCGGCAGTGACCGGATGTACTGGATGTACTCGACCTTGTCCGGCTCGGCGATGGCTGCGAACGCCGTTTCGGCGGTATCCAAATCTCGCTTAGCGATGCTCATGGCGGCCAGCACCGCCCAGAGCATCTCGTCGTCAACGAAATGGCACAGCTTGATGGCCTCGCGCCACTTGCCAACGGATGTGTAACTGTGCAGAGTGCACGGATACGGCGAGATGCTCATCGTCACCGGCGTGCCGTCCGATTTGCGCACCGTGATGGATCGGCCCAGGAAGCCGATCAGCTGCGGACTCTTGCCAAACTCCATGCCAGCGTCGCGCTCGAATACGGTTCGCCGAACTAAAGCGGCGTCCTGCAACGCAGCCGCAGGGTAATAGTACACCAGCAGCTTGCTACCCGCCAAGCAGGCTAGCATGTTGGCTTCGCTGTTCCAGCACATGGATTCCACCATGGTGCCGATCTTGACAATACGCCGCTGTCCACCGTATGTGCGGACCTGAGAAAATTTGTTACAGAACATGAGCTTTCACATATGAGCCTAAAAGTAAACAGGATAAGTAGTCTTTTTGAAGAGGTCATGCAACAATCTATGTCGTTAAACTTCATACTAGGCTCACCTGAGTGATGAAAAGGTCTCGATTGCGATCGATTATGGCGAGCTTGCGGTCAGTGGCTGGCCCGGATTGGTCCAAAGCGACTTCAGCCACCTCCGATTTGTGCATGATCGGCTTGCCGTCGCCAACCAGCCGGCCTGTGGCGGTGTCGAATGCGTACACAGCCTTCTCGTCGGACTTGTCAGCGAGCACAACAGTATCCGGACTAATTGAGCAAGTGAGGGGACTAAGTGTATCCGCGCGCATATCCTGATACCGTGGCGAGCAAATCAGCCGGCCTTCGTATGAGTACACATGCACCGATCCTTGGTCAACCAAGAGAAACTGCTTTTCGCTCATGTCAATCATAGTAACGCAGCCGCCTTTCAGATCAAATATCGTTGGGGTGTTCCAGTTGCGAGTCCCGTAGACGAAGCACTGGCTGGCGGTGCACACAACCAGATGGTTCCAGTTCAGACTAGCCTTCACGATACGGTCTCGAAAATCTAGCTTGTCCTTGGCATCGTCCAACACGTTACGAACCGAGATAGACTTTTCGCTTTCAATAACGGCCTCGATGTTTTTCCACTCGAGGCGTCGCCCAACCACCTGACAGAAGACGACGCGGCCGTTGCCACCAGCCGCAACCGCTTGGGTGCTGTCGCTGCTCCAGCACACGTTGAAGACTGAGCCGCAGTCCAGCTTTTCCAAACTGTAGGACCAACCGCAGCGGTCGCACAGGCGAATGGAGTTGAAGCTGCCGACTAGAAACAGCTCTCCATCTGGCGACCAGCTGACAGAAGTTATTGGGTAGTCAGAGATAGGCGGGCTAGAATACACACATCTGCCGAATGAATCCCACAGCTTGTAACGGCAGTCTTCTGCCCCAGAAACGATAAGGTTGTTGATTGGATTCCAGTCCACTTTCAGTACCAGATTTTCATGAGCCTTCCAGGCGGTGGGTCGAGCATTTGGTTGTAGTGACTTGAGCACAAGTTGCTTGCCTAGGCTGTACACTACCTGGTCAGAGTTAGCACTCCAGGAGCCAGAGTAGACTGGATAAGCATTCTGTGATAGCACAGAGCGAAGCATTCCGTTGCGTGACCAGATCTTCACGGCACCGTCCTCGCCACAGCTGAGCAGCATACTGCCGTCGTAGCTCCAGCGAACTGACAGAACGGCACCCGTGTGTCCGTCGATGACTTTCTCCACGCGGCCCGCCCTAGACATGATGTACAGCTTGCCATCCGTGGAACCCAACGCAAAAACCTCTGAGCCTGTGACCTTCTTGGACCCGCCGCCGCCGCCGCCGGATGTGACCGGCAGCCAGTGCATGTCCGTGGGGAAAACACCATCAGCCATCTTTGGTAGGGCCTGCGATTCCGATGAATTCAGGTTCCATCGGATTAGCTGATGGTCGTCACCAGCAGAGATCACCTCCTCTGGACTGGCAAAGCCGACAGCGCTGACTAGGTCAGTGTGCTTCTGGTCTTTTGAAAGTTGTGTCTTAAGCTTCATAGCAGCATGCAATAGAGTAGAGAGTTAGTTAAAGAGCATGAATACTTGATACGCGAGTTAACATATTTTCTTAAACCCCATTTTAAAAGTAAAAAATTCAGTCCGTCCCGAATAAGCTTGGATAAAAAAATTATTTTAAGCCAGGTTTGACTACCTAGATCATTATTGATAATTAAAGCACGTTTATCGAGATTAAACGAGTAAAGTATGAAAAGCGAAATGCTAGTCGGGTAATTATGAAAACTAAATAAGTGACAGAAAAAAGATTCTAGTATGGAATCGTAAAAGAAGCAAAAACATTAAAATATGAGCTATAAATTTATGGTGTGCTTCCCACTCGATTTTTTGTGATAAAGAGAGTAAACCTATCAAGAACCACACATGAACAATGAGCATGCATATTGAGAATGGATATCACTTTAAAAAAATTGGTTGGTGATTGGATATATATAAGGATCAGGTCATGGCTTAAAAGTACACAAACCTAAACAAAGGAACAAAATTCAAAGTATGCATGTATTAAAATGTTATTGAAAATATATCTATAGCAGTTTTTATTTTAAATCTTAGCCAAACCAGATTATTAGAAGCATCCAACGGAAGATGCTTCTAATAATTTAGATATTGGTTTTGCCTTTGTATGTGGCAGTCTCGAATAAACCTATCAATTCAACACCAGTAGTCAGTAGAGAAAGATTTCTAAATTTTTATTTTTAATTTAGATAATTACAAATGAATCACTAGCTACATAGATACATAAGCATAAACATTTAAAATTTCCTATGATTTTCTATTTCCTATAAAGAATGCATAGAAACTATTTTATTTATGAAAAAATGGACTCCTATTGATATATTATACGTTTAAAATTGCATGATTTTAAGTGTGTCTGCCACAATTTTTGCATGGGTTTTATTATTAACTTACGATTATGAATGCGTTAAACTAGTCTAAGATATTGACTAATGTGCAATAGGCTGAAAAATACTCCTATTTTTTAGTTTAAATAGTCCAGGTTGCCCTCTATTAATACGATTGTAATTGTATAAAAAGTTTATCATCAGTGACCAAGTGTTGATTGAAGATTTTTTATTATTACAGTTCAGTGAGATACTTTAATAAGAAATTTCGGTAAAAAAGGAGTAGGAGGTGAAATACATGGCTTAATCTTATGACTAATCGGATGGAACGATAGTTTTGTTACATGATAAAGTTTCACTTAACTTATGATAGCTCATGACATTATAAATATACTAAAGTATTTCAATTCAAACCAAACGTTACTGATGTAAATAGTAGACATTAAAACAAAAGTGAAAATATTAACTCGAAATTTAAAGGCAAAAAATAGCAATATTATCTCTTTCAAAGAGCTTTTTCAATGAGAAGAAGTGAATTTTTGTGTATTTATTTGAGATTTTATCTGATCAGCTGTTTATATAATTTTAAAAAGTCCAGTTATTTATCATCGATAAACTGTGATTAAACTTTGTTGTCCGCTTTTGTGCAAGTGACGACAAGTCGACATGTAGACACGAGTTTAAGAAATACTGCAATCAACGATTTGTGCGAGCAGATGTGACTGTATAAATTCTAAATTTTAGTAGATACTACAAAAGTATGTTCTTACTCACCTCGAGTCAGCCTTTAGCCAGCTGCCCTGCCTCTAGAGTATAGAATTAGATTATTCTTTAAATTAAAGTTTAATAGACCACTATTGTATATTCTCTTTATAGGAAAATTTCTTAAAATATATTTTGCTATCAACAAAGTCAATTTTACAAAGTTTTGCTCTTTTTTCATAACAAGGCCTAACTAAATTTTTTGTAGGCCTAGTATATCAGAGTAGGCCTAACACTAACTAACATAGTAGTCCTAATAACATAATCATAGGCGATAGGCCCAAGTCAACCATGTCAACCATATTAGGCTGAGTAGCGCCTATTATACTTTAGCCTTTTTATGCTTTTGGCAAAGATGGTTCTAGCAATGACCTTGTAACTTGTAAGTTCTTGGCCTAAGACTAAGAGCAACAAATATGGCAATGGCTAGAGTTCTGGCACCGGAACCCATTTTCTAATGGCTATGGATCCGGCAGTGCCATTATAATATAGATGGAACATTATATTTTTCTTTCTACAGGTGGCTGATATTGAGATTTTGTTCTAGATTAAAATTTAAGACTATATGATAAGATTCGGGATGAGATGCTTCTAATATTCAGACTTCTTAAGATATGTTTTTAGGGCATAGTTCTAGTTTACTGCGTTAAATTATTTTGCCCTCTATTCAAGGGTAGGGGGGTTGGAATATAATGAAGTAAACTAGAACTATGCCGTTTTTAGCAGTCTTTATATGCTTCTATACGGCACTGCTGGATCCCTAGCTATTAGAAAACAGGTTCTGGTGCCGGAACTCTGACATTACCGACAAATATAGACAAGGCTACTCAAACAAATTTACTTTTAACTTTAGAATTAAATTAAATTATAGAGCTTTTCTTCTCTTTACTACATGGTAGAAGAATTTTTAACAAATAATACAACTTTAATTCTGGTCTACTTACCATATTTAGAAAAGTGTCATAATTATACTAGAAAAGATATTCTTAAAACCCTTTTTGACAATTGTAAAAAAAGTGCACATTTAATTATTTTTCAACTTAAATGAACACCAATGCATATTTATTATGATGCGAGACATTTAATAACAAAACAGTTCAACAACATTGCACATCTTATTGGGTAGACAATGATATAATTTAATAGGCTTTAGTGCTAATCTAGTAGAGCATCCAACCAAATTGCTTTGTGGGATAAAGCTTGTGCCACATGTACTCTTCTAAATATATCTCAGAGTTGTTGCTGTGTGCTATGTATGGCCTGTAGCTTTGCCTTGCAGTATACATGTGCAACAGTTGGCCAAGTCGGCCGATCTAGCTGACTAATTTGGTGGCCAACCAAGGTAAGTCACAAAAATGCCCACCCAAATAAATACCCAAGTAGTACCCAAATTTTGGAGGTTGTGCATATATGCCTGCTTCAGTCGCTGCTCTGCTATGCCCTGAGCATGCACTACCCTAATACTGATACTATGTTGACTAGGGACCTGATGACTTGCACTGGTGTTCTTGCACTCAGTTGCACTATCTATAAATGTTGTCAGATGTTACTTGGCCACTGCCTAAGAAGCCACAGCCGCGGCAAGCAAAATCTCAAAGCGCTGACTCTCTTGCATCAGCTCACTGAGTGCCTGCGCCATGGCCAAGGCCAAACTGTGATGCTAAATGATACATTTCTGACTGACTTGCAGGCCATTGGGCTTAGCCCCTAGTCTACCATGACTTGCCCCTCTTGGTTGTTCTGCAAATGCATTTGTGCAAAGTCTAGCTAGATCTCTTTTTGTCTATGCTACTCTGTGCATTGCTATATATGCACGGGCCTGCTAACTGTCTGTGATGATAGCTTCCAATGAGTATATATTGCTATACGATAAGTAGCAATGTAGCAGCCATATGGTTATTGATAGACAAATATACACTTAGGTGCACTATGCTTAATCATACCTAGAACCCACTATGCCTTGCAGTATGCCCATATCCTTTCAATCAGGTTAGTATGCACTGTTAGGTCCTAGGGATACACAAAGGCCAGCTGATAGTTCATGACTACATAGTTAGGCAGCTATGCATAGGCCTGCTAACCATCTGTGATGATAGCTTCCAATGAGTATATATTGCTATATGATAAGTAACAATGTAGCAGCCATATGGTTATTGATAGACAAATATACACTTAGGTGCACTATGCTCAATCATACCTAGAACCCACTGACCAGGCTCATGCTGTCCCTGGTGGTACTTGTGATAAAAGAATTATGACTTGTCAACTTCTATGTCATGTTTAGGACCACCAAGCTATATTTGGTGGTCAATGAGATACTAGGCACATGTCTCAAATGAAGTTCTACCAATCCACAGCAGTAGACCTTGACACCTTGTTTTGCTAGGCACACTTGCTGCTTGGCATCTATTGCCCACTAAAAAAGATCAGGTTAACAATCTATTGGAGCTGCAGAAAACTTGCTTCAAAGAAGGAGCTCTTGTATATAGAGGCCTATAGTTTTGGACATGGTAGTTAGGACATGCCTGTGCAAAACCATCTATGAAGTGGGCACCCTCACATTGTTGTAGGCATATAGTAGGGGCACTAAGGCAGAATGAGCATGTGCACTAATTGGCTAGTAGGTGGTACATAGCCAGTTAATGATGTCCTGTGGTGTGGCTGTTGGTTGGCTATCTTAAGCATTGTAAAATCCATATTATAGAGCTCCTAGGCCTGATATACCTACCTTAGGGGTAAAATGAAGGTTTGTGCAAGTGATATTTAGCCATCTAGTCACTGCAAGCAATGATCAAGGAAAATAAATTGAAACTTACTAAAATTAATGTTTGTAACAATTACACAGTTATAATTAAAAATCAGGGATTGCCCAATCTAAAACTATTATTATTATAACTAAACTGAATAGTTTTGTATTATCAAATGTGTTTCCCATCACAAAAATATGCTTTGGTATTCATTTAAGTTGAAAAATAATTAAATGTGCACTTTTTAAATTGCCCCCCTTTTTGTATATCTAGGCTAAGGTCTATAGGCTATATTACTTAGGCCCTATTCCAAACTTCTTAGAAAATTTATATACTATAAATAAATAATATATATATATATAAATAAAATAAATAAATATATATATATAAGTTCAACTTTTTATATTAATAGTGGTTTCTAAATTATTTGTTATACTATTAAAATAAATAATAAATGTAGGGATCCTAGAATAGTCATTATAATAATTTTGTTATGTTTAAATAGAAAGGAATATTTTTAGTTACTTTATTATTTGGCTAATTAGAAAGCAAAAATTATGGTTATAGATTAGTTTGTTAATTGGCCTATTATATGATATATTATATGTTCTTCTTAGTCTTCTATTTTCTTTTTCTCTCTGTCTAACTTTGCAATCTTGTCTTTTATAGCAGCAGCAATAGCATATGCTTGCTCTTAAGCCAGATAAGCTACTGTATCCTATATTGCTTTTAAATGCTTCTTACATTCTAAACTTGCTTATTAAACTAACTGATGTTCATGATATCCTTGATCTTCAATATATTGATAGAAACAATGTAAATAAGGCAGAGCAAATAAATTGCCATTAGACTATTTAGTAATAGGTCCTATAGCCAATTTCTATCTTTGCACAAGATTTTGTATTTAGTTTGCTTAACTTGTGCTCAATATTAATATGCCATAGGAGAAAAAGAGTCTTCCAAGCCAATTTTTTAGAACAGTTCTATATGTCTTGGCTTGTTATTCAATTTTTGGATCAAGTGCTAGTAGAGCTAAATAATCTCAACTCCAATTGTAATATATCAGTCCTATTTATATAGCAGGCCATGAAACATAATTGCCTCTCAAGACACTTTCATTTGAATCTGTCACTACCAAATGGGTTGGCAAATTTTGCAGCTTGCAATACCCACAACTTCATTAGCAAGTAACAGAACAAGGCCACTTGTAGAGTTGAGTAGAACAAATTAGTTAAAGAAAAGTGAACCTTAGAAAATTGAAATAAAAGCCAACCTTTTAGTTATTGCATGTAATTTTTCTAATTGTGATATCTTTGCCAAATAGCTATTCTGAGCATATGGTATTCAAGTTTTATGCTTCTTTGCCTTTTCAATATACTTCTATTAAATGGAGCTACTAGCCACAGTGTGAATCAATGGCAATGCAAAGTTTTTTAATTTTAACTTTTAACTTTTAAAAAGTTGAAAATTTGTGACTCAGCTGACTTAAAAAGCTAGAGTGGAGTTAGGTAGAGCTTATAAACCCTAAGTACAACATTATATCTAGGGCTTTTAGATATTGGAAAACTTGCTGAACTTTAGGCTTCCTCTTTTCAATCTCAAAAAGGCAGCAAAGCTGCTAGCAGCAGTTGTATAACTGAATATAGCAATTCACTATGTCTATAATTTATAACTATTCTTTATACACCTTAGCAACTACAAAGGTGTCTTCCTGAGCTTTTTCCTAGGTTTTACAAAAGTCATTAGCAGTATTGGCATAGCAAAAATAGTTATAGACTTGAGAAAGACTGGTATCAAATAGTGCCTTATTTTATCCAGAAAGTGCCAATATTTTTCAAAGTAGTGCCAGTTTTGGGTATTTTATAAAGCACTATGTTGGCATTAGCCACCAAAATTTGGCTTTGGTATAATGCCAAATGTCTTTTACAGATAGTGCCAATGTTGAATATATAAGGATGAGGAACTATATGAGGAACTAGTTTGGCACTAGATGCCAGATTTAGGCACTTTTGAAATGCTACATAGTGCTTAATTTTTAGTAAAAGGTGTAGTATATTGTTTAGCATTCAGTATATAATAGTATTGCAAGTGAATTAAATTTGTAGCTCCTAGTATACAAAGCTTGTCAAAAAGGACAAAAGCAATGTCCTCTAGTCTTTAGGCCTAAAAGGAAATATCAGTTAGCATGTTTCCTCACTTGATATTTAGTGTACTCCTTAGTTTCCTTATTTCTCATTTTAGGAACAATCTTCTTTTGATTTCCTTACTTTATAGGGTTTATACAATTGAAATATTAGTTTATATACTTTTTGGACTCATATAGCCATTAATTGTTTCATGAACTGAAATAATATTAGAACTAAATAGATTTCTTCTTTTTTTTCTCTTATCTCTCTAATTTAGTTATTATATATTACTAAGCAGACTTTATTGTTGAAAGAAACTTAAAAAATCATTCAATATACAATTATTTGCCAAACAAGAAAAGTGTGAATTTTAATTAGAATAAAATTGTCATACAAATATAATTTTACTACTAACAAAAGAAATACATTGTTTTTAAACAATAAAAAGAATAAAAAAAGCTTTTTAAACTTCAATGCATAGAGCAAAATGCTAAGTAAAAAAGCTTTATAAATTTTAATGCATTAAAGCAACTGCTAAGTATAAAAGCTTTGGACTATCAGGTGAACTTTGTCTTTTAGGTTTGGCTTCTTTGGCTTCCTGTAAATCAGGCCCATTTCTAGGCTGATAATGAATAGATGCTAAGCATAGAGGATATTGTAGACTATTAGGGCCACTTTTATAGGATTGTATAATTATATTGGGAAATTCTAAAAAAGTTTAGTTTGGATAGGTTAAAACCTTATAGTACAACTTTTGAAACAAACAATTAATAGGTAGATAATATTTTAATGCAAAAAAGTTTGCTTTTGAGGCAAGAAAGTAGGTCAAACAGCCAAAAGGAAAGTTGTCATAATGAAAGTGCTGATTATACAGAATTACACAAAGCTGCATTGAAATTTTTAATTGAATTTCAGCATTATTTAAATGAGTAAAAATGAGCTAAACTGAGCCTTAGCTCAGATAACATTGAAATTTATGGTATTTTAAAAGATTCTTTTAAATAAAAAAATAATGGAAATGTTTAAAATTGATTAAAAAATTCCTAACAAATTTAATTAATTATTAAAAAAATTCAAGTACTTATTTGTATGTTAAAACAACTTTAAGATTAAAATAAACTACAAGCTAAGTATTATAATAGTTGATCAAATTGTTTGGTAATTTCATTAGCAACATTGTTAAATATTAACAAGGCATGAGCATTTGTTAGTACATTAGTAGTATATTCTAGAGGTTGGACAAGTAGAAAATTTTGGTTGGACATGAAATTTTATGAAATTTTCAAAGTTGGGCATGATTGTGATTATGAATGTGAATTTCTCATTCATTTATTATGCAGACATGTATTATGAGCTTGTAAGTTACAAGCGTAGAAAGTAGCAAAATGAGCAAAGGAACCATTATATATTAGATACTCAGTAATGCTATCAAGTCAACAAATATATTACTGCTTTATACATTCGTGTTCATGCTTTTATTTTAGTAAATCAAATAGAAACATTACAATTTGAATAAAAAAGTTAAGCAGAAACTCACAAGCTCATGAATTTTATTTAAAGGAAATGGTCATGAATTCACAAAATTGTGATCATATCCAACCCC
Organism: Macrostomum lignano; assembly: GCA_002269645.1. NCBI lineage: Eukaryota > Metazoa > Platyhelminthes > Macrostomidae > Macrostomum > Macrostomum lignano. Next base: position 105,190 of record NIVC01002780.1, read on the forward strand.
TAGTATATGCTTGACAACTTAATGTAAATGTTGTTACAACTTTAATAGTAGCAACAAAAGATAACAAATAATATCTTTGAACTTTAGAGATAAATATTGAATGTTTGTTACATTTAAAAAAAGCTTTCTAAAAATGATTTGTAAAAACCAAAATAAAAGTAACTCAACTATTTTTGTAAAAATCTAGATAGATGCATTTTGCACATGCATTTTGGGACTGTGGATTGTGGAGTTTAGGAGTTAGGAAGTTAAGAAATTTGTTGAGCTAAAGGGCTATTGAGTTTAGTGTTGTTATTGTTGCATGTGCATCTATAAACACCTAGTATTTAATTTTGAGCATATTATTATTTTGTTTTGTTTTAACATTCAGTGTTTTTGGGCACTACATGTCTATGCAACTAACTTTGCGATGGCACTATCTTTTTTGAGTGTTGGTATCATTGAGAAGCTCTTTTACTACTTCTACAAGCTGACTAAATGCTCGCTGCAAACTATTGTACACGGGATGGAGAATGCAGTCGCCAATTGCAACTAAGTTGGGTGCCAATTCTTTGAGAAGTGCCATGAGTCCTCCAACATTACCGCGCATTATATTTGCACTGCCTGATATGATTGAAATGCACTAACGGGGCTTCAAGTTCCGGCTGCCCAGTTTTTCAAGCACATTCTCCTTCAAGGCCTCAGCAGTTGCTCTGGGATGTTGAGCCCAAAAAAGAGAGTCTGTCATCACCTGGCACTGGTTGTCTCCCAGATGACGGACTATTGCAACAAGCCACTGCTAACTTCTCACTCTGCTGCACTTCTTTTAGCACTTCCTTCTGCAGCTTAATACTGCCCTGTAGTGATACAAACTCGTGCTGTTTTCTTGCTATCTTGAGTATCATTAACAATAGAGTCTGCTAGAAGGAATCGCAGATGATGCTCAGCAAACATGATGGCAAGACGTATCTTGGCATCCATCTTCTTGTCAGGTGGCCAAGTGCTTTTCAGCCTTGCTTTTCATCTTTTCTTCACATAAACTGTATTCTTGTACAACTTGCAGTCCACAAATCCAGTGGATTGCACATGTCAGGCACCCAGGCAGTCGCCATTCATACCTTTCTAGCTGGCATGCTCATCTTTCCATGCTGTGCAGCGGGACTCCTCCTCACGTACTGGTCACTAATTGTGTTTGGCTACTAATACTAACTTACTATTTAACTTTCCAATTTTACTCTATAGTGTACCCTAGAACTGTATACTGTGCACAATATGTAACTATCAAAGACCACATCTTCTAAGTACTGCTGTATTTACATTCTGCTTTTCAACTGCATGCAATAGTGATTATTGTGAAGTGTAGATGAAGTTTTTGCATATCTTCAATGTCACTTTTTAGGCATTTGAGCTAAACTTTCGTTAATTTAAAATAAAAATAGAACACAGAGCTATACAAACTATAAAATAGTTTAAAATAATAACATCAAATTAATACTTCTGAGCAATAAATGATTGCATTTTGACTAGTATTGCTACAATATTCAAACTGAATTCACTGTTACAGCATCAAGCAATTCCATGATTTGCTTTGCAATTCAAACTTATGGCAAGGAAAAGTAAGAAATCTGCTCGAGGAAAGAAGCAATCAGCAAAGTCATCATCAAGGTAAGTCAATTTCGGAAGCCTATTTTTATTGTCTAATTAAATAATTTACAGTTAAGAATCGTTTATTGCGTAAATCTTGTAAATTGGTTTGATATGTATGCAATACATTATGTTAGACATTAATATACATCTATAAGTTCGGAAAAATTGCAGTTTTTAATTAGCTTTGCATTTCTGCTTTTCAGACGTAGCACTTCGAGTGCAGCGAGCAGCTCAATCGCCAGTTCGGTAAGTCACTCACTCGTCACACTTAGTTTCACTTTTTATTCTTAGATTAGAGCTTCCGAAGTTGACTGTAAAGTTTAGGGATTGAGAGGAGTTTAGGGACTGTGGAGTTTAGGGACTGTGGAGTTTAGGGACTGTGGAGTTTAGGGACTGTTGAGTTTAGGGATTGTGGAGTTTAGGGACTGTGGAGTTTAGTGACTGTGGAGTTTAGGGACTGTGGAGTTTAGTGACTGTGGAGTTTAGGGACTGTGGAGTTTAGTGACTGTGGAGTTTAGGGACTGTGGAGTTTAGGGACTGTGGAGTTTAGGGACTGTGGAGTTTAGGGACTGTGGAGTTTAGGGACTGTGGAGTTTAGGGACTGTGGAGTTTAGGGACTGTTGAGTTTAGGGATTGTAGAGTTTAGGGACTGTGGAGTTTAGGGACTGTGGAGTTTAGGGACTGTGGAGTTTAGGGACTGTGGAGTTTAGGGACTGTGGAGTTTAGGGACTGTGGAGTTTAGGGACTGTGGAGTTTAGGGACTGTGGAGTTTAGGGACTGTGGAGTTTAGGGACTGTGGAGTTTAGGGATTTTAGAGTTTAGGGACTGTGGAGTTTACGGACTGTGGAGTTTAGTGACTGTGGAGTTTACGGACTGTGGAGTTTAGGGACTGGAGTTTACGGACTGTGGAGTTTACGGACTGTGGAGTTTACGGACTGTGGAGTTTAGTGACTGTGGAGTTTAGGGACTGTGGAGTTTAGTGACTGTGGAGTTTAGGGATTGTGGAGTTTAGGGACTGTGGAGTTTAGGGACTGTGGAGTTTAGGGACTGTGGAGTTTAGTGACTGTGGAGTTTAGTGACTGTGGAGTTTAGGGATTGTGGAGTTTAGGGACTGTGGAGTTTAGGGACTGTTGAGTTTAGTGACTGTGGAGTTTAGGGATTGTGGAGTTTAGGGATTGTGGAGTTTAGGGACTGTGGAGTTTAGTGACTGTGGAGTTTAGGGACTGTGGAGTTTAGGGATTGTGGAGTTTAGGGACTGTGGAGTTTAGGGACTGTGAAGTTTAGTGACTGTGGAGTTTAGGGACTGTGGAGTTTAGGGACTGTGGAGTTTAGGGACTGTTGAGTTTAGTGACTGTGGAGTTTAGGGATTGTGGAGTTTAGGGATTGTGGAGTTTAGGGACTGTGGAGTTTAGTGACTGTGGAGTTTAGGGACTGTGGAGTTTAGGGATTGTGGAGTTTAGGGACTGTGGAGTTTAGGGACTGTGAAGTTTAGTGACTGTGGAGTTTAGGGACTGTGGAGTTTACGGACTGTGGAGTTTACGGACTGTGAAGTTTAGTGACTGTGGAGTTTACGGACTGTGGAGTTTAGGGAATGTGGAGTTTAGTGACTGTGGAGTTTACGGACTGTGAAGTTTAGTGACTGTGGAGTTTAGGGACTGTGGAGTTTAGTGACTGTGGAGTTTAGTGACTGTGGAGTTTAGGGACTGTGGAGTTTAGGGACTGTGGAGTTTAGTGACTGTGGAGTTTAGGGACTGTGGAGTTTAGGGACTGTGGAGTTTAGAGATTAGGAAGTTTATAAATTCGTGAAGTTGAAGGCCTGTGGAGTTTGGTGTTGTTAAAAGTGCCTCAAGAAGAGTCCAGACTAATAACCGCGATTGCTGCAGGCCGCCGATCGCCAGTCGCGCGGCAGCAGGAAGTCTCCGCACCGCCGGGACAGCTCTGAGACGCAGCAGCGGCGGCAGTCTCAGTCAAAAGCCAAGCGGCATAGCCAGCCGTCGCGGTCTCAATCGGCCGTTGCGGCGTCGCGAAAGCGAAAAATTAGCAAATCGGAGCCTCTGTTGGAGGATAGTGAAAGCAGCAACAGCAGCAGCAGAAGCAGAGCCAATAGCCGGTCACAGCCGGCTGCCACCAGAGTGTTGCGCTCCGCTTCCAGGCGTCAAGCCCGCGAACAGGCATCGCTGGCGTCTCCCCAGCAGCAGCAGCCGCAGCCGCAGCCTAGCGAGCAGCAGGCTAACAGTTCGGACTCGGCTCGTCAGGCCAGTTTGAGGTTTGTTTTCTGTTAATGCATTTGCTTTGCCTCCTGCTGCTTTTGTCTGCCTCTCCTGTTCTTTCACTGTTCCTGTCTTTTCTTTGTCTGTCTGCTTCCGCCTCTGTCTGCCTCTGACTGACCGTCTATCTGTCCTGTGTCTGACTGTCTGTCTATCTATCCTGTGTCTGACTGACTGTCTATCTGTCCTGTGTCTGACTGTCTGTCTATCTGTCCTGTGTCTGACTGTCTGTCTATCTGTCCTGTGTCTGACTGACTGTCTATCTGTCCTGTGTCTGACTGTCTGTCTATCTGTCCTGTGTCTGACTGACTGTCTATCTGTCCTGTGTCTGACTGTCTGTCTATCTGTCCTGTGTCTGACTGTCTGCCTATCTGTCCTGTGTCTGACTGTCTGTCTATCTGTCCTGTGTCTGACTGTCTGTCTATCTCTCCTGTGTCTGACTGTCTGTCTATCTCTCCTGTGTCTGACTGTCTGTCTATCTCTCCTGTGTCTGACTGTCTGTCTATCTCTCCTGTGTCTGACTGACCGTCTATCTGTCCTGTGTCTGACTGACCGTCTATCTGTCCTGTGTCTTACTGTCTGTCTATCTGTCCTGTGTCTGACTGACTGTCTATCTCTCCTGTGTCTGACTGACCGTCTATCTGTCCTGTGTCTGACTGTCTATCTATCTCTCCTGTGTCTGACTGTCTGTCTATCTCTCCTGTGTCTGACTGACTGTCTATCTCTCCTGTGTCTGACTGTCTGTCTATCTGTCCTGTGTCTGACTGTCTGTCTATCTCTCCTGTGTCTGACTGACCGTCTATCTGTCCTGTGTCTGACTGTCTGTCTATCTGTCCTGTGTCTGACTGTCTGTCTATCTGTCCTGTGTCTGACTGTCTGTCTATCTGTCCTGTGTCTGACTGTCTGTCTATCTCTCCTGTGTCTGACTGACTGTCTATCTCTCCTGTGTCTGACTGACTGTCTATCTCTCCTGTGTCTGACTGACTGTCTATCTCTCCTGTGTCTGACTGACCGTCTATCTGTCCTGTGTCTGACTGTCTGTCTATCTGTCCTGTGTCTTACTGTCTGTCTATCTGTCCTGTGTCTGACTGTCTGTCTATCTGTCCTGTGTCTGACTGACTGTCTATCTCTCCTGTGTCTGACTGTCTATCTCTCCAGTGTCTGACTGACTGTCTATCTCTCCTGTGTCTGACTGACTGTCTATCTCTCCTGTGTCTGACTGACTGTCTATCTCTCCTGTGTCTGACTGACCGTCTATCTGTCCTGTGTCTGACTGTCTGTCTATCTGTCCTGTGTCTGTCTGTCTATCTCTCCTGTGTCTGACTGTCTGTCTATCTGTCCTGTGTCTGACTGACTGTCTATCTCTCCTGTGTCTGACTGTCTGTCTTTCCTGTGTCTGACTGTCTGTCTTTCCTGTCTGACTGTTTGTCTTTCCTGTGTCTGACTGTTTTCCTGTCTCTATCTCTCCTGTGTCTGACTGCCTATCTCTCCTATGTCTGACTGTCTGTTTTTTCCTGTCTAACTGTCTGTCTTTCCTGTGTCTGACTGTCTGTTTTTTCCTGTCTAACTGTCTGTCTTTCCTGTGTCTGACTGTCTGTTTTTTCCTGTCTAACTGTCTGTCTTTCCTGTGTCTGACTGTCTGTTTTTTCCTGTCTAACTGTCTGTCTTTCCTGTGTCTGACTGTCTGTTTTTTCCTGTGTCTGACTGTCTGTCTCCTGTGTCTATCTCTCCTGTGTCTGACTGTGTCTGTCTTCTGTTTTCCTGTCTCTATCTCTCCTGTGTCTGACTGTGTCTGTAGTGTCTCCTATGCCTGTCTGTCTCTTGTCCACTATATTAAATTATCCATAAAATGTGCATTCAAAGTGCAATTTTCATATGTACCTTTATTATAACATACATAGCGCTCTACTGTTAGTAGCTAAAAACACCAATCATCCGCTTAGAGTATTATAGTTTTGTATATTCCAAATCTCGCCTTTATAGGAGCGCATGTAAAATAATCCTTGTGATTCTTTCCTGCCCTGTTTCTAACAGTATTAACCTTCCCTTGGCGTCGCTGGCCTTACAAAGCGGGCCCCAAGCAAGCATTTTTCTTTTTGCACCGCTAATCTACTAATCTGGCACTGCCGCAGCTATTAGCTGCATTGCCTTCTGCTTCAAGCCAGCTGCTTAGCCGCCCCCGGACGTGTTCTTTCTTTTTTCCGCTTAGCTTCGCAGCCTTTTCAAAATCTTCCTCACTTCTCGTGTTCCCCTTTCTGACCCTTTCGCTAATACTCCTTAATTGACGTCCTAATAGCTCACAGCTGCTTGATCTGCCCGTCACTGCCTACGTATCTGCCTGCATCTGTAGCTGTGTACGTGATTGCCCGCATTTCCCCATCTCGTCCCATCTTTCCCGTTCTCGTCCTCATCTCTCCTCATCTATTCCCATCTCTTCCCGTCTCTCTCAGTCTCTTCCCGTCTCTCCCCATCTCTCCTCATCTCTTCCCATCTCTCCCCGTATCTCCCCATTTCTCCATACCTCCCATCTCTCCCCATTTCTCCTCGTATCTCCTCATTTCTCCCCGTCTCCCCTCATTTCTCCCCACCTCCCATCTCGTCCCCATCTCTCCCGTCTCTCCCATCTCTCCCATCTCTCCCCGTCTCTCTTCATTTCTCCCCACCTCCCATCTCTCCCCATCTCCCATCTCTTCCTCATCTCTCCCCGTCTCCCGTCTGTTCCCCATCTCTTCCCATCTCCTCATCTCTCCCCGTCTCTCCTCGTCTCTTTCCCATCTCTCCCCATCTCCCAACTCTCTTCATCTCTCCCCGCATCTGCTTATCTCACACAATCTCTTCCTGTCTCCCCTGTCCATCTATTTTCTTGTCATCGCCTTCCATCTGTCAGATATCGAATTTCTTTGTCAGTAAGTATCTAAACTGTGGGTTCTTTAAACAAAAATCAACCAAGCATTTGCAATTTTTCATACTGGTAATCTAGCCCAGTGAAGCATACATTGTCAAGATTTCTCTGCACTTCAGACAATATCCAGCCACTCAGCTTCCAAGCCTCTTCTTGTCCCTGCTGTTGTCCCCTGCCCTGCTTGCAACTTTTGTTTGTGCAGAAAATTTATTTCTTATTATGTTTGGCTTGTCCGTTTCTATTATTAGAGTGAGTTTTCTTGAAGTTTCTTTACAGAATATAACAGCTTCTGTGTTGTTTTTCGGTTTTAGCATAGCTACTCACATGCTGTTGTTATTCTGGCTTCTCGTGTTTGGTCTTGCCTAAAGCTCACTCTTAATAACTAACCTTGCATTCTAACGGTGTGTGTGTGTGTGTTCTGTCTTCTTCTTTTCTCTTGCCAATTGCCAATAAACAAATCCTTGAGTTTTAAGATTTTTTATCCTTTCAGACCCGGAGTTCACACTGACAACATTGTTTTCTAAATGCTGGAGAAATTCTCGAAAATTGTTTATCCGACTCGATTGGATAAATTAATTCTCCCACTCTCATTATCACTCACTCACTCACTCACTCACTCACTCCCATTTTCTCACTCGTTCACTTACTTTCATTCAATCACTCATTCATTCATTCATTCACCCACTCATTCACTCACTCCCATTCTCTCACTCTCGTTCACTCACTTTCATTCAATCACATTCGTTCACTCACGCCCATTTTCTCACATTCGTTCACTCACTCCCATTCTCTCACATTCGTTCACTCACTTTTATTCACTCATTCCATTCTCTCACACTCATTCACTCACTTTCATTCAATCACATTCGTTCACTCACGCCCATTTTCTCACATTCGTTCACTCACTTTCATTCACTCACTCCATTCTCTCACACTCGTTCACTCACTTTCATTCTCTCACTCCATTCTCTCACACTCGTTCACTCACTTTCATTCTCTCACACTCGTTCACTCACTTTCACTCTCACATTCGTTCACTCACTTTTATTCTCTCACACTCGTTCACTCACTTTCATTCTCTCACTCCATTCTCTCACACTCGTTCACTCACTTTCATTCTCTCACATTCGTTCACTCACTCCCACTCTCTCACACTCGTTCACTCACTTTCATTCTCTCCTTCCCCTCTTTCCCTCTCTCACACTCGTTCACTCACTCTCATGAACTTTTTGTTGTATTAAAACTTAACTTGCTCGTTCCAAAACTGGCTTTATTCATTTATTGGGTGCCAGTAAAGACTTTCTGTTCCGAGGTTAGGCTACGGGCTGTTTAAGGACAAGTAGGGAGTTGGCGCGAGCGCACATGACGCGCAGTACAGTAGGGGCGGGAGAGGCCTGGATTCTGTTTATAATTGGCCTGGATGGGTACCTTGGCTACCTGTCTGAAATAGCACTACAATATTGAGACTGTGCAATTGCAAGTTTTCTCGTAGCTAGATAGGTAGATAGATGAAGTATATATAAAGGTAATTTGTCTATTTGAACACCAAACTGTTCAGCTAAAGGACTCCGAGTGCGGTCAGGTTAGGAAAAGGTCTTGGCTGGTAGTAGGGCGGTACCCTGCCCTCAGTTTTCATTTCTTTATAGTCGATTCCCATTGGCTCGGCCTGTCTCACCCTCTGCCTACCCTTCACTCTCTCTCCACCTCTCTCCCATTTGCGCACAAGGCGACCTAGACGGATCAGCTGATCGGTCTGTCTGAGCAATATACCTACTCTTGTACGTACACAGCGTGCTTTGTATTGCTAGGAGCAGCGCGTGTGTGTTTAGTACCTTTGTGTGTGACCCGCCCGCCTGCCTGCGTGTCCTCAAGCCAGATTTCTTCTGTCTATAACCGTGTGCGCGTGTGTACCCCATTGAACACTGTTGTTGGCTCCCCGGGTATTGGGCAGAGTGAAACAGAGTGCATCGCCTGCTGAAGTTGGGGGGTAGAGTGGCGGTCCGCCCTCCTCTCTCCCTCTCCGCTCGTCCCCCTCTATCCGATCTCTCTTTCCTACGTGCCTCTTCAAAATAAAAAGCACTTTTTTTCAACGCCCAACCATTTGCCGTTCAGGCAGCTCCAGTTTTTTAATATATTTTCTCCGTCCTATCTCGCTTTCAAGCCCCTTCACTATAACGAGTTCGACTCGTGTCTCCCTGCTCTCTTTACCTAAGCCGTTTCAGTCTGTACCGCCCTGATTAGTCAGGGTCTCATAAGGCTGCTGTGTGCTTGCCTGCTTGCGCGCGTACTAAAAAAAACACAGTCAGCTCAACTCTCACAGAGCTGCGCGCTTGTCTACCTGGGTGGTGCAGTATTATATCTGTCTCGTACTTGAGCTTTCCTAATTCTCCAACTCCAGAGTCTCTTTCCGTCTCCAAAAGTAAATATATATTATAATAGTAAATCGCCATACACAGATGGCTAACGCTCTGATAATTCTCCAGGCCTATGCTGCTTGCCGCATATTTAGTACATCCAGTCCTATTATTAGTATATAGAGCGCAATCCTAATCGAAGAGTAAGAGAAATTGAATCCAATCCGGCTGATTTTCGATCAACGCGCTGACTTACAGATCCGTGCCATTGAAGAAGCGGGCGCGGCTAACCACAGCCGAGGAGGCCAGCGATACAAACGCCAACACGGGCAACTGCGCTGCCGTAACTAAGTGAGTATATTTTGTTTGACTGTTGCATTCTGTTGATCACGTCTATGCATTTTTAACTTCCTGTGAGAGAATCGCCCCTGAACCAACCATCCCTGTGAGAGAATCGCCCCCGAACCAACCATCCCTGTGAGAGAATCGCCCCTGAACCAACCACACCTGTGAGAGAATCGCTCCTGAACCAACCATCCCTGTGAGAGAATCGCCCCTGAACCAACCACACCTGTGAGAGAATCGCTCCTGAACCAACCATCCCTGTGAGAGAATCGCCCCTGAACCAAACAGCAATGCGAGAGAATCGCCCCTGAACCAACCATCCCTGTGAGAGAATCGCCCCTGAACCAACCACACCTGTGAGAGAATCGCTTCTGAACCAACCATACCTGTGAGAGAATCGCCCCTGAACCAACCATACCTGTGAGAGAATCGCCCGTGAACTTACCATAACTGTGAGAGAATCATTCCTGAAGCAACCATAGCTGTGAGAGAATCGCACCTGAACCAAACAGCCCTGTAGAGAATCGCCCCTGAACCAACCATCCCTGTGAGAGAATCGCCCCTGAACCAACCATCCCTGTGAGAGAATTGCCCCTGAACCAAACATCCCTGTGAGAGAATTGCCCCTGAACCAAACATCCCTGTGAGAGAATTGCCATGAACTGACAGACCACGCAATAGTATACAGTACAGTAATCAAGTGCTGAAATTCAATAGGTCTCGGTGCTAACTAACGTATAACTAGTACGAAGGCAAGGCTTTTGCGTGTGCTAAGCATTTTTTCCTGACAGGTCTCTGTACATTCTTTTTGTCCCTATAGAAAGTCAACTCGTTACAATGTATATGTATATATATATATATACTCTGGGCGTCAACTTGCTTTTCAAGTCAGCACGTCAAGTCCATTTCGCTCACGCTCTATGCAAACAAATAAAGGCAACCACGCCAGACCGGGGGTATGATATTCTTAGTGCACTATATATAGAAAATCAATTGCAGCATTGTAACTTGAACTCGTTTCAGTATTTCGCCAGGTTTACCAGAATCATTCAGTCCTCATGTCCAGAATCATTCAGTCCTCATGTCCAGAATCATTCAGTCCTCATGTCCAGAATCATTCAGTCCTCATGTCCAGAATCATTCAGTCCTCATGTCCAGAATCATTCAGTCCTCATGTCCAGAATCATTCAGTCCTCATGTCCAGAATCATTCAGTCCTCATATCCAGAATCATTCAGTCCTCATGTCCAGAATCATTCAGTCCTCATGTCCAGAATCATTCAGTCCTCATGTCCAGAATCATTCAGTCCTCATGTCCAGAATCATTCAGTCCTCATGTCCAGAATCATTCAGTCCTCATGTCCAGAATCATTAAGTCCTCATGTCCAGAATCATTCAGTCCTCATGTCCAGAATCATTCAGTCCTCATATCCAGAATCATTCAGTCCTCATGTCCAGAATCATTCAGTCCTCATGTCCAGAATCATTCAGTCCTCATGTCCAGAATCATTCAGTCCTCATGTCCAGAATCATTCAGTCATCATGTCCAGAATCATTCAGTCCTCATGTCCAGAATCATTCAGTCCTCATGTCCAGAATCATTCAGTCCTCATGTCCAGAATCATTCAGTCCTCATGTCCAGAATCATTCAGTCCTCATGTCCAGAATCATTCAGTCCTCATGTCCAGAATCATTCAGTCCTCATGTCCAGAATCATTCAGTCCTCATGTCCAGAATCATTCAGTCCTCATATCCAGAATCATTCAGTCCTCATGTCCAGAATCATTCAGTCCTCATGTCCAGAATCATTAAGTCCTCATGTCCAGAATCATTCAGTCCTCATGTCCAGAATCATTCAGTCCTCATGTCCAGAATCATTCAGTCCTCATGTCCAGAATCATTAAGTCCTCATGTCCAGAATCATTCAGTCCTCATGTCCAGAATCATTCAGTCCTCATATCCAGAATCATTCAGTCCTCATGTCCAGAATCATTCAGTCCTCATGTCCAGAATCATTCAGTCCTCATGTCCAGAATCATTCAGTCCTCATGTCCAGAATCATTCAGTCATCATGTCCAGAATCATTCAGTCCTCATGTCCAGAATCATTCAGTCCTCATGTCCAGAATCATTCAGTCCTCATGTCCAGAATCATTCAGTCCTCATGTCCAGAATCATTCAGTCCTCATGTCCAGAATCATTCAGTCCTCATGTCCAGAATCATTCAGTCCTCATGTCCAGAATCATTCAGTCCTCATGTCCAGAATCATTCAGTCCTCATGTCCAGAATCATTCAGTCCTCATATCCAGAATCATTCAGTCCTCATATCCAGAATCATTCAGTCCTCATGTCCAGAATCATTCAGTCCTCATGTCCAGAATCATTCAGTCCTCATCTGCAGAATCATTCAGTCCTCATGTCCAGAATCATTCACGCCCTCAGCCCCAAAATCCTTTATTGCCCCAATTTAATCCCCGTTCTCAGAATCCTCCAGCCTTCATCCCTAGAGTACTGTAATCCTCACGCTCAAATTACCTTAACGCTCATTCCCCAGCCCTTAGTAGTTCTTAATTCCCCATAGTTCTAGATAAAATTGAGCTGATCTATTTCTTTAATCTAAATTCTACATGCAATGAGTACATCTAATATCAATAGTTTACAGTATGAAAATCAGTTGTATGAATAGTTGAACTGTATACATTTGTATGCTTGATTGTGTTCTATTTTTGGATTCTCATCACCAAGCAAAGCAAAAGCAAACTTGTGCATAGTGACATCGTAGCTTCTGTATAATGGCTTTGATGGGCTTTGATGCAGATTTGTTGTTAACTGACCCGGCCAGTTCCAATGCACAAAAGTTAAACCATTAACAAGAGAGTATTCATAAGCAGGCGATGGAAGCCGCAGAGCTGCATTTGTGTGTACTTTTCATTTTTAATCAACTGGCTGCATAGGCTGGCTGAAATCTGCGGGCTCTGTCTGGGCCGGTGCGGGATCTTGTCACGTGCTACTTTCCTGTACCGAATATCTATCTATCCCCCTAGCCGCCCAGCACTAGCTTTGATATTTGGTGCATATAGTGCGCCTGGTTGCTAATGATACTACTCACTAGAATAAGTAGTGTGCCTTTTTTAAAATAAGAAAATACATTCGCCACTTAATCAATGCTGTCGGAGAAGGAACCGAATGCGATATGTGGAAATGAGTGCAAAACCCCGGGAGAGGTTGAGTAAAAATAGAACTGCGATGATGAGGAGAGACGGAGACGTGAGGAGACAAGAGTGTGGATCTCAGTGCACCGCTAACGCACTCGCTCCTGCTAGGACGGAGGATTCCATGCAGTTCGCGGATCTGATAAATCCTCTCTATACACAGCTATCGTACAGACAGCGTGCGTGCGGGTTGGGCAGTTTTTCCTCAACTGGCAATCCTAGTTTATTCCGCAATCTTTTCTCCCCTCTCTTTCTCCCCTCTTATTCCTGTCTTCGAGTTCCCCTCGTTGGATTTATGGGGGAAAGCTGCTAGCAGATCTCTCTCTCTCTCTCTCTTTGTACTTTTCCACCCCTTTCCCTATGACGAATCCCTTCTACGAGTTTTGTCTCGCATAGAGACGCCTAACCGCAGTCAATCCTGTGAAACTTGTCTCTGCCTGGCTGAAAGCTTGTAATGAGTGAGTAGGCTGGGTTGGAGGGTAATAGTGGATCGGGAAGGGCTGTGGGTAGCTGTATAGGAAGGCAGGCCTATACCTGTACCAAGGTGCTCTGACGGTATCCCTCAGGCGCCCTCTGAGCGAACAGCCAGCGACCCTATTAAAGCTGGAGTGTGCCAGAACCAGGACTGAGTCTGAGCAGGACGGGACCGTTGGCACGGTCACAATAGAAATGGCGGGTTGGCGAAGCAAAGGGTGAAATAGTCCCGGCGATTAGCCCTCCTGCCGCTTCAAAGATAAGAGACTGTCTGTTGGCAAGAGTACCCGGGGTCTAGTTGGGGGGGAGGCTCCTTCGGGTTGCCACGGCCTTGGGGGCGGTCAAATGACCGGCATTGGCTTTTCTAACCCAGGAGTAGGCACGGGCTTCCCTGAATGGTTCACTCAACCCTCTCTGGCCCCGGGGAGGTTTTTGATATGTACCCGGGGGTGGTGGGCGGTCGGCCCCAGCATGGTTGCCACGGCTCTAGGCCTTCGGGCCATCCCTAATAGGCTAAGGGGCCTTCTAACCTGGTTTTTGGGCACGGGCTCCTGACTGGTTCGTCGAACCGCTGTCACTGTCCCCCGGGGAGGTTTGGATTTTATGATATTGCCCTGTACAGTCCTCTATAGTCTAATTGGCTTTTAGTGTACATTAGTACACTCCCAATCTGGAACCTAAATTATCTCTAGTGGCGTAAGAGCCTTTTTACTTAGGCTGAGGCGCCGGAAGTACTTATCATAGTCATAGTCATAGTCATAGTCATAGGAAATGAGTGCAAAACCCCGGGAGAGGTTGAGTAAAAATAAAACTGCGATGATGAGGAGAGACGGAGACGTGAGGAGACAAGAGTGTGGATCTCAGTGCACCGCTAACGCACTCGCTCCTGCTAGGACGGAGGATTCCATGCAGCTCGCGGATCTGATAAATCCTCTCTATACACAGCTATCGTACAGCGTGCGTGCGGGTTGGGCAGTTTTTCCTCAACTGGCAATCCTAGTTTATTCCGCAATCTTTTCTCCCCTCTCTTTCTCCCCTCTTATCCCTGTCTTCGAGTTCCCCTCGGATTTATGGGGGAAAGCTGCTAGCAGATCTCTCTCTCTCTCTCTTTGTACTTTTCCACCCCTTTCCCTATGACGAATCCCACGCTTGATGCCCTTTTGTTAACATTTGCCCTCACTCCTGACCTTGATAATTTGGAAAACGGGAAAGCGGAAACAAAAACACAGCAGCAACTTTAAGAGATAAAGGGAAAGAAAGTGCCTAACACAAAGATACCACACTATTGCTTTTTAAAGTACAGATTTGAGTGCTTTTTTCCATAGATACTTTCTAGCTGGTCGTAAAACTGATTTAAGTACGAGTACAACTTGATTGGCTATAGACATAAGCTGACCTTGAAACCGATCAAGGTCAAGCACAACCTTCCTTAAGTGGGTTTTTCTATAGACACTTTCTCTAATTGGTTGCTCCACAGACCCCTTTTGGGCCATAGACAATGAAAAGCAATTCTTTGATAGCTCTATTCTCCCAGTTAGGATTAGATTGCTCAATTGGCTTAGAAATTGTAGATTTGTATTCTTTGTTGTTAGTTGTTTTTACAAGCTATATAATCCTTAAGTTATTGGTTTGCTCGGCCTGGTAAAACATATAGGACAGTTAGGGCAGGGGTCTATATGCTTTTTTATGTTGCACCAACACTATTTGGTTGTAAATCTAGGTCCTAGGATGTTAAGCCCCCCGGCTTGTTACACGCTCGCCTGACTCTACTCATTACTGGATTGGGAGTGGCCAGGGAGTACTAAGAGATATTGATTATCTATAGAATGTAGTGTACCGCTCTACTTCATAACTAGATTCCTAGCTTGAATTATCCATGGAGTGTGGGCGCTGGCTTTTTTACTAGCTGAAAATCAAGCTCTAGGTACAATTGGTTGATAAGGCCTAGATAAAAGTATTAATTAACCAGAAGCTAGCTTGTATAGCTACAATCGTCTGTTAGTTATGCTTACAGTTAGTAATTTCATATATATCGCTCGTATTTCCAGCCACATCCGCAATCTGTGTTAACACCATTGATGCTTTTTGGGGATTCTTTTCAGTTAAAGGTGGGAGGACATCTATATGATTATTAATTGTTATTCAAGAAGCTGTCATAGAAACGGCTCGAGTCTTCTTCTTAGCTGGCTTCTTTCTCTCTCTATTCCCTTGCTTTAATGCACTAGTCCCGGTGAGAGAAGAAGGCACTTTCTGTACCCTGCTCGGCCCTACTCATTTCTCTGCCTCACTGCCTGCTCTAGCGCATGCACTCTCTCCCTCTCACTCTCTCTTCTCTGTCATACTCTATCGATTGCTAGCGCTGCGTCCCTCAGCTCTACCCCCTGCCTCTGCCTTCATCCCGATAGTGCGCCCCACTCGTGCTTTCCAGCCCACCCCTCTCCTTCCAGCAAAAGCCTGTACAGTTAGTTTCTGTCATTTCCTTACTGCAGATTTTCTTTAGGCACCAGTCCCAACCCCCAGCCCAAGAAAGCCCCAACGCCCGCAGTAGGCCTCTCATTTGAGGAGCAGCAGGGGAGGGTGCTGGCCTGTAACCCGCCCGACCCGTTGCGTGCTGTGCTGTCACGGTGAGAGGGAGAGAGGTGGGGGTTGTGGCTCTGCTGCCGTCTTATTTTCCTGCCTATATGCTAAAAATGCAAGAATTGGAAGGAGGAGTCAGGAGGCCCACACTGTAGCAGGGATAGGGCAGTGCGTTTTCGCCTTTGTTGTGTTTATTCCCTACCCCTATCCGCATCACCAAATCGATTATCCCCCTCCCGCTCTCTATCCTGCCTGCCTCCCCATCCCCTCTCTGACCGGCTGTATCTCGCTGTCCCTGGCAACCCGACTCAAATAGAAATACTGCACGGCAGTACCTCGCCCGGACAGAACTGGTGCCGCAAAAGGGGAGAGACTCTCTCTGTCCCGTCCCCTCTGTCTCACCGTCCGTCTGGCCTTCTCTTTCACCTTTCCCAATCCCCGTGTCCTTCGCCGCTCTCCATCCGGTTTGCGGTGATCGGTTCGCACAGCTGCCCCCCCCCCCTGAACTCGCGGACATTAGTTACTTTATTTCCCCTGCGCCTGAAATTCTCCAAATATTGTTTGATAGCGACGCCAGCCTCCCAGTCAATCCTTGCGCACTGGAAGGCGCCGGCAGCAAAATTGATTGCCTAAAATGCATTTTCAGGCATCGAGGCAGTCGCAGCTCCTCGTCAGGGCTAGCCGCCTTTGGTGCTGCACCGTCAGCCATGGCCACCCAGCAGCAGCCCTCGTCATCGTCTCAAGCAGCGGCCGCTTCTGACGCAGTCGCCGGTTCCGCCTCCACCCAAGCCGCTATGGACGGGCGCGCCGGCGCGAGCGGCGCCGGATCAGCCGAGGCCGGGGCTGCTGCTTCCGCCGCTAGCGCCTCCTCCGCGGGCGGCGCCACGTCTTCGTCCTCTCAGCCGGCGCCGCCCCAGGCGCCGAGAAGCTTCCGGTTCGGCTCCGCCGACGCCATGCTTTTGCACTGCGGATTATCCGACGGCACTCCGGAAGAATTGCAGCGGCTCGAACAGCTGCTCGAGTCCAACGCTTTCCTAGGCGCTCACATGCACCAGCTGGTGGCGTCCCGCCTGTCCACCGGTGCCGCCCAGCGGGCTCACCACCTGCTGCAGAGCCTCCAAGCTGCCGGCTCCGACCCCGAAGCCACGCTGCGCTGCCTGCACGATCTTCACCAGCTGCTTCTCATGGGCAACGAGGAGTCCTTAGCTGGCTTCCCGGCCAAAGCTGCCGTGCCGCTTATTGCCCAATGCCTGCCCTCGCCGTGCGTGCAGACCTGCTTCCTGGCCTGCCAGTGTCTCAACTGCCTGCTAGACCGGCTGCCCCGAAGCGCCTCCTGCGCTCTGGACGCCCTGCCCGCTCTGCTAGACAAATCCCAGCCGTTGGAAGTCATCGACGTTGCCGAGGCCGCTCTGTCGGCCGTGGAGCTGCTCTCCCGCCGTCACGGCCGCGCCGTACTGCAGGCCGGTGGCGTCTCCGCCTGTCTGCAGCACATTGACTTCTTCACCGCCGACATGCAGGCCCGTTCGCTGGCCGTGGTCGCCAACTGCTTCCAGCATGTCCGACCGGATGATTTTCATCTGGTGGCCGACTGCCTGGCCCCGTTGGCCGAGCGGCTCCGCCTGCCCGATCAGCGCGTGGCGGAGCGCGTGGTTGCCTGCTTCGGCCGCCTGTTGGAGAGCTGCCAGTCCGATCGCGGCCTGCTGATGCGCGTGGCCAACCAGGGCTCCCTGCTGGCCAACCTGCAGCAGCTGCTCATGGCCGGCAGTCCCTGCGCTTTCCACACCGCCCTCCGCGCTCTGCGCACCGCCAGCGCCGCCTGTCCTGAGCTGGCCGTTCAGCTGCTTCGCGACGGATTGGCTGACAATCTTCGATACCTGCTAGCGCCTGCCGCCTCCGCCAGGTCCGCTTCGTCTGGCGACACTCTGGAAACTGTTCGCCTAATCTGCGAGCTCCTGCCGCCACTGCCCGGTCCGTCTTCATCCGCCGCTTCCGGCTCCTCGGCGGCTGCCGTTTCCGCCTCTTCCGCTTCTCTGTTAGCAGTGGACGCCGCTGCCGTTGGCGGCTTCTCCGTCTGTCCGTCCGGCCCCACGGCCCAGTGGATGTGGCAGGACGACAAAGGCGGCTGGCGGGCGTACTCGCCGGACACTAGCCAGGCTATTGAGCAGGCCTACCAGACTGGGGAACAGCCCGAGCTGCCTGTTGTAGCCGCGGGTCGGACCTACCTTATTGACCTGGCCCGCGGAGAGCAGGTGAGCCCAATAGAGAGAGAATATGAGTTTTAATTATCACTGTCGTTAGCTCAGTCCTCAATCTGGGCAAAACTTTACTCCAATTATTATTTTCAGATCAACGAAGAGACCGGCAACACGCGACCTGTGCAGCGGCGACTCATCGACTCGCCGTCCGCTTCGCCTAGCGGCGCCGCTGCCGCCTCCGCCTCTGTTTCAACCACCGGAGCAGCCGCCTCTACTGCAGCCGAGGCCGGACGCGACGCCCGCGCCGAGCTCATCGCCGAGGGCGGCGAGCTAGCGGCCCGCCTTGTAGAGACTCTCCTGCCGGCTCTGCTTGACACGTTCACCGATTCCAGCAGCCAGTCGGTCCGTCTGGCATGCCTGCAAGCCGTGCTCCGCCTGCTGTGCCACTGCGAGCCCGCGCTGCTCCGCCCGGCCATCAGTCCTCATAGTCTGGCCGGCTGCCTGGCCGGAATGCTGGCCGCTCAGGACCTGCGAGTTGTGGCCGGCGCCGTCCAGCTGGCCGGCTTGCTGTTGGCCCGCCTGCCCGATCTGCTCACCGTCAGCTTCCGTCGGCAGGGCGTGGTGCACGCGCTCGAGCGGATTGCCAACTGCTCGCATCCGCTCTTCCAGCAGCAGTCGGCACTGTCCACCGGCTCTTCTACGGCCGCCCACCCAGCTGCCCATCCGGCGTCATCTAGTGGAGGCTCGGCCACTGCGCCAACCACGCCAACAACTCCGACAACGCCGACAACCCCGGAGCCGGCCACCGCCGCTGCCACCGCCCGCCTAACCGACTTTCTTCGTCGCAGGAAAACGGCAGCCGCCGCGGCCGCCGCTTCGGCCAGTTCGGGCGCTTCCGCCCAGCCGGAGGAGGTCGCCTCAAGCGGTCGGGTGACTCGCAGCGGCCGCAGCGATGCCAGCGGCTCAACCCGCGCTAAATCTGGCCGCCTGGCCGCCCGAGCGCACAGCCTGTTCAGCCACCTGGCTCCATGGGCTCAGCGCCCGCCTCCGCCGCCGCCGTCGCGGCCCAGCCCAGCCGAGCAAGCGCAGGCTCAAGCGCAGGCCGCCGCCAGAGCCGGGGACCGGGTTCGAGCCTGGGCCAGGGAGCAGGCCGCCCGGCTCTGCCGTACTCACTTTGCCTCTCCGCTGCCCTCGGACCCGGCGGCCGCGGTGGCCAGACTAGGCCAGCTGGCGCAGTGCCTGCCGGACTCGCTGCCGGAGGTGGCCAGCCTGCTTAGCCAAGCGGATCTCAGCGCATTCGAGCTGCTGCACTGCGGCCTGCTGCCCGCTCTGCAGGCCTGCCTGTGTCCCCGGCCCCCAGCCTGTCAGGACAGGCCGCTGCGCGCATTCGCTACGGTATTTCTCCGCCTGCCCGACTGTCCGATGACGAAATCGACGGCTGTCGCCTCGGCTGCGGGGCCGCTGTCGCGGCTCGTGTCCCAGCTGCTGGCCTGCCTGCACCAGACTGAATCATTCAGCGTGCGCGTGGCCGACGCCCGAGGCGGCGGCTCCCTGCTGAGCCAGCTGGGCTCGCATCAGCTGCGCTGCTTGCTGGTGCGGCATCCCGGCGCGCCTCCGCCGCAAGATCCGCACTCGGAGCCGGCCGGACCTGTCAAGGTTTCTCCATTTGTACTTTTAATTTGATTTATATTATAGTCTAACTAATTTCAGCTATGTCAGAGCCTGAGTGTTATTTACACTACCCACCGCCTGCAGGTCGACCCGCTCGCTCTGGTGCACACTGTCGAGCGCTACCTCGCCGAACGAATCGGCGATTCCGACGATGGCGAACCCGACGGCGGCAGCGGCAGCGGCAGCGGCGGCGGAGGCGATGGCGGCGCGGATGAGGACAGCTCCGGCACCGAGCCGGAGGACTCCGCCGAGCCAGTTGAACCTGCCGCATCTGCCAGCGCAGCGGCGGCCGCTCGGCGTCGTCGACGCCGCCGTCTCCGACTCCAGCTGCTGATTGGCGACGCCGTGCTGCAGTCCAGCATGACTGTCCTGCAGGCTGTCCGCCTGCACAGCGCCGGCTGCAGCTCAGACAATCCGGACCCTCTGTCCGGCCTGGCCTCCGTGTGGGCCCGCACCCACACCATCTACTATCGGCCCGTGCCGTCAGCCGCTTCTGCCGCTGGCTCCAACACTCGCAGCCATGCTGGGCACCAACAGCAGTCGCAGTCGCATCGCCGGTCTCGCGCCGCTACCGAAGGCTCCTCGCCAGCCGCATCGGCCATTTACAATGCCGCCACAGCCGCCGCCGCTGCCGCTAAGGCTGCCGCCGCTTCGCCGCTGCGGCATTATCAAGACCAGCAGGCTCTGCAGGCCATCTCCGGCCTCACCGACCCCTGCCGGTCTGTGCTGTCGCTCCTGTCTGTGCTGTACGGCCTCAACCTGCACTATTCAGCGCTATACAGCACCAGCTATTGCGAGGCCGATTCGCTGTTGCCGCCAGATGAGTTTGTGAGCGCCAAGCTGACGGCTAAAGTGGTCCGACAGCTGCAGGACCCGCTGGCTGTGCTCACTGGACAGGTGAGTTTGGGATAATTCCCGCTTCTCGTGATTAGCATCCCCTCAATTCCCGCTTCTCGTGATTAGCATCCCCTCAATTCCCCTTCCCCATGATTAGCATCCCCTCAATTCCCCTTCCCCATGATTAGCATCCCCTCAATTCCCCTTCCCCATGATTAGCATCCCCTCAATTCCCCTTCCCCATAATTAGCATCCCCTCAATTCCCGCTCCCCATGATTAGCATCCCCTCAATTCCCCTTCCCCATAATTAGCATCCCCTCAATTCCCGCTCCCCATGATTAGCATCCCCTCAATTCCCCTTCCCCATAATTAGCATCCCCTCAATTCCCCTTCCCCATGATTAGCATCCCCTCAATTCCCCTTCCCCATGATTAGCATCCCCTCAATTCCCCTTCCCCATGATTAGCATCCCCTCAATTCCCCTTCCCCATGATTAGCATCCCCTCAATTCCTCTTCCCCATAATTAGCATCCCCTCAATTCTGGCTACCATTCGCCACTCGCCCAGGTTCCCAACTGGGTCGGTCAGCTGGCCGCCGCTTGCCCCTTCCTGCTTGGCTTCGAGGCCCGGCACCTGCTGCTGTACGTGCTGCACTTCGACCGGGACAGGGCGCTGCTCCGCCTGCAGGAGCTCAGCGGCGAGGCCAACTCTGGCCAGGAAGCCGGTGCCGGAGGCGCTGGCGCCGCTAACGCCGACTCCAGCCGGTCGGGTCGAGTGGTGCCAAAAGTGGAGAAACGCCGCCGGGTGATCAGCCGCAAAGATTTGCTCCGCTCGGCCGAGCGCGTACTGGAAGAGATGGGCCACTCGCGGGCTATGCTGGAGATTAGCTACGAAGGCGAAGTTGGCACGGGCCTCGGGCCCACGCTGGAGTTCTACTCGCTGGTTAGCAGGGAATTCTGCCGCGCCGATCTGGGCATCTGGCGCTCCGGCCACGAGCAGCCGAACGGCCTTCTGTGCCCGCCGTGCGGCCTCTATCCGCGCCCAATGGCCCGCAGCGGGCACGGACTCCAGCGGGCCAGGCAGAGATTCCGCACTCTGGGCCGGCTGATGGCCAAATCTGTGCTGGACTCGCGCAAACTCGATCTGGCTCTGTCGCCAGTGTTCTACCAGTGGCTGCTGGGGCAGGAGGGCCAACTGGGCTATCGGCAGCTGGCTTTGGTAGGTGTATTTTATTTAGCGAGTCAAATTTCTGAATATTCTTGAAAAATTAGGCACTCAAGTCGCCTTTGTACTTTAAAGGAGTTGAGTTTAAGACCCTTGCTTCACCCCGATTTCAATTTTAGGTCGATCAAGATCTGGCGCGCACCTGGCGCCAACTAGCCCAGCTGGCGCTGCGCCGGCGCCAAATACTCGAAGACGCGTCGCACACGCCTGCCTCGCGCGAGCTGGCCCTCGGCGCGCTCAACAATCTTGACGGCTGTCCGGTTGAAGAGCTCGGCCTGGACTTCACCTTGCCCGGCTATCCGGAACTCGAGCTGAACCGAGGCGGCCGGGACACCGTGGTCACCCTGGACCGCCTGGACGAGTACCTGGAGCTGGTGGCGCACTGGACCCTAGTGGAGGGAGTCCGCCGCCAGATGGAGGCTTTCATTGAAGGATTCGAGTCCGTGCTGCCGGCCTCGAATCTGCGGCTATTCCGGCCAGAGGAGCTCGAGCTCGTGTTCTGCGGCGCCCCTGCCGGCGCCGACGCCTGGGACTCGGCCACGCTGGCCGAGGCTTGCCGGCCGGATCATGGATTCACGCTGGAGAGTCGAGCTATTCGACTGCTGTTCCAGCTGATGGCCGGCTTCGACCTCGGCCAGCGGCGCAGCTTCCTGCAGTTCGTGACTGGCTCGCCTCGGCTGCCGGTTGGCGGTGAGTGGCTCATCTAGTGGGGCTGTCAGTGGCTCATCTAGTGGGGCTGTCAGTGGCTCATCTAGTGGGGCTGTCAGTGGCTCATCTAGTGGGGCTGTCAGTGGCTCATCTAGTGGGGCTGTCAGTGGCTCATCTAGTGGGGCTGTCAGTGGCTCATCTAGTGGGGCTGTCAGTGGCTCATCTAGTGGGGCTGTCAGTGGCTCATCTAGTGGGGCTGTCAGTGGCTCATCTAGTGGGGCTGTCAGTGGCTCATCTAGTGGGGCTGTCAGTGGCTCATCTAGTGGGGCTGTCAGTGGCTCATCTAGTGGGGCTGTCAGTGGCTCATCTAGTGGGGCTGTCAGTGGCTGACAGGGGGTGGCTCATCCCCCTGTCAGTGGCTCATCTAGTGGGGCTGTCAGTGGCTCATCTAGTGGATCATCTTAGAAATTAGATTTACACTTGTTTGTAGTGAAAAATGGCACACATTATTCTGCGTATTCAAAAGAGGTATCGCTTTTGTGTTTACCCCATCTGAACCACGTGATTGACTGGTCGGTGGCTGGCCTAACACACGGTAATAAAATAAATAATATTGATGAAGCAACAAACGCAGCTGATCATTGACGCTCCCCTGCCCACCCCCTACAGGCTGGCGCGCGCTGCACCCGCCCCTGACGGTGGTTGTGAAACGAGTAGAAGGCGAGGACAATCCGGACAGTTACCTGCCGTCGGCCACCACCTGCGTGAATTATCTGAAACTGCCAGACTATTCCAGCGCCGAGGTGATGCGAGCCAAGCTGCAGCAGGCGATGGAGGAGGGCCAGCTGGCGTTTCACCTCAGTTGAGCCTGTTCTCTTACGCATCTGCCGGCAAAGTTTCCAAAATAATGTACTATTCGGCCTTTCAAATATATTTGCCTACTGTACTACTATCAGCTGCCCGTGTGTGCAGTAGCATATTGTGCAAACTAACTGCAGTTTAATTATTATTATTACCGGCTGTACTAAATTTTAACTGTGTGAAGACCCAATTGAATTTATTCGTTGCTTTCAAAACTTTTTTCTTCACTTCAGTTCTCTTGAATTATTGTTGTTATATTTGTGCTTTTTTAAGAGAAAAACACTTTAAAGCAGTTCCCCTGTAGGTTTTTTTAGTCTGGCATGCTAAAATTTCTGCGCTGACACACTTTATGTAAGATTGTAAGAGTCTGTTACAGGAACTGACAAGCAGTTTTTACCTTGAGAGCCAGATAAATCATGAGAGATCAGAGGAGAGATGAGAGTGCAGATGAGATGAGAGAACAGAGGAGAGATCAGCGATCAGAGGGAGAGTTGAGGGAGCAGAGGAGAGATTAGAGGAGCGATTAGAGGAGAGATCAGAGATGAGAGAACAGAAGAAAGATGAAAGAACAGAGAAGATTTGAGGGAGCAGAGGAGAGGAGAGATGAGAGAGCAGATGAGAGATGAGGGAACAGATGAGATGAGAGAGCAGAGGAGAGATCAGAGATCAGAGGAGAGATGAGAGAACAGAGGAGAGATGAGAGAACAGAGGAGAGATAAGAGAGCAGAGGAGAGATCAGAGAACAGAGGAGAGATGAGAGAACAGAGGAGAGAGAGCAGAGGAGAGATAAGAGAGCAGAGGAGAGATGAGAGAACAGAGGAGAGATAAGAGAGCAGAGGAGAGATAAGAGAGCAGAGGAGAGATGAGAGAACAGAGGAGAGAGAGCAGAGGAGAGATCAGAGATCAGAGGAGAGATGAGAGAACAGAGGAGAGATGAGAGAACAGAGGAGAGATAAGAGAGCAGAGGAGAGAACAGAGAACAGAGGAGAGATGAGAGAACAGAGGAGAGAGAGCAGAGGAGAGATAAGAGAGCAGAGGAGAGATGAGAGAACAGAGGAGAGATAAGAGAGCAGAGGAGAGATAAGAGAGCAGAGGAGAGATGAGAGAACAGAGGAGAGATAAGAGAGCAGAGGAGAGATAAGAGAACAGAGGAGAGATAAGAGAACAGAGGAGAGATAAGAGAACAGAGGAGAGATAAGAGAACAGAGGAGAGATCAGAGAACAGAGGAGAGATAAGAGAGCAGAGGAGAGATAAGAGAGCAGAGGAGAGATCAGAGAACAGAGGAGAGATAAGAGAACAGAGGAGAGATAAGAGAACAGAGGAGAGATAAGAGAGCAGAGGAGAGATAAGAGAGCAGAGGAGAGATCAGAGAACAGAGGAGAGATAAGAGAGCAGAGGAGAGATAAGAGAGCAGAGGAGAGATAAGAGAGCAGAGGAGAGATCAGAGAACAGAGGAGAGATAAGAGAACAGAGGAGAGATAAGAGAGCAGAGGAGAGATAAGAGAGCAGAGGAGAGATGAGAGAACAGAGGAGAGATCAGAGAGCAGACGAGATAAGAGAGCATAGAAGAGACACAAACCTTGAGCGGGCCGGATTTTCCAATCCCTGATCTATTTTCCATCACATTCGATGGTGGATAAATATATTTATCAGCACTTTGTATTATCTCGACTGTACCATGTGAGCAAACTATTATTTATTAAAATTTGTCAACTACAAGCACAGAAGCAACAAGCAGAAGCAACAACAAATCTGCAGCAATATATCAAAACAACATCAGCTTCACCGCCCTCCATCAGGCGTGGTCGCATTTACTGTTGTAATTTTTTTTCTGATTTTATGCTTCTTTCAACTCTCGTCCGCTTTCAGTTTCTGCTTACAGAGGTTTATAAAACTTGTCAAATTGTCGAAGCCAGTGCGGCTTTGTGTAGTTAACCCCCCCCCCCCCACATACCCAATAAGTTGGCTATCAATAAATGCCGTGCTGTCTACCTGTATACTGTCAGAATGAGCAGTGGAAATAATAGTTGGCGTTCGGCCCGATCCCTCATTATTATTATAATTATCGAATCAGCCATTTATTTATTGATACCCCAATCGTTTGAAATTCCAATTTGTAAGCTGCTAAGTTTGTGTTTGATTTTCTCATTCTGTTATTTAATTACTATCAATAATTATTCTCAATCACCCCCCACTCACCCAGAAGGTAATTGATGGTAATTAATGTCTTTCCTGTTTGAGGAGCCAATTAACTATTTCTCTCGCTCTATATTTGTGTTTCATTCATATTATTAATGCTTTGCCGTGGACTGGTGATGTGGTTTATGCAATATTTATTATATTATTATGTAATATTCGGTACAAAAATTTCTGTTGCACCAGCCTCCTTGTCTGTTTTGGGCGATGCGCTCATCACTTGAATATATTCAGCTTAGAGTAGCCCCCTGCTTGTGCTCTTTTCAAGTACATATATATATTATATCCATAATTATCAACAAGTGTAGTATCTAAAGTCCTGAATTGTAAATTTATTTGTTAATAAATACACTGAGAAAACAAGAATGAAAAACACCGTAACCTTTTTGGTCATTCACACATAAACAAGCAAAACCCAAGTTTTATGCTGAAAAAAAGCAATTAATTATCGGAAAGAACCATCTTATTGATAAAAAATGACGTCCAGATAGCCTGGTGTTAAGTCAGCTTTCTTTGTTTTAAAGTGCATTTTTATTTGACGAATGAATCTACTTTCTATCTACTACTATGCTGCCATCAAACCAGTAGCTAACATGTATGTTGCAACTTTTTATACAGAATATCGCGTAATTTTTAACCAAAGTGTCTGGGCAGGCCGGATCACGTGACTGTCTAAATTGAACTTTTCGGTTAGAGCTGCAATAGTACTCGTAAATATTGATCTCTTATCTCGAAGTCCCGTGGCATTAAAGTGCGCTGCGACAGTGGGGCGCTGCGTACATCTATTAGCCTTGTATATTTGAAGGCCAACAAGCGACATGTGATACTGCTATGATGACTGTCCTACAGTACTGTTTACAGCTATCATTTCTACTGTTCGAGGATCTTTTAAAGTTTTACTTGGCTGTCTGTACTGTACTGTGGTGTCTAAGGCTGTACCACACTGTAGGGTACTGGATGTTCTCTACTGTGTCTACTGTCTCTATTCTGTAGAATCATGGTACCAGACTGTCTGTAGGGTTACTGGATGTCTCAATACAATACTTCATAATGGTACCAGACTGTCTGTATGGTAACTGGGTGGGCTCTGCAGAATAGGGAAGGCTACCAGAGTGTCTGTGGGTGCTGGCCCTGCTGGGTGTCTCTAGAAGGGTGGCAAATTCTCAAAAGGGCACCAGGGGTGTTCAAATTGGTTGATAAATGGTAAATGGGATGATAAATGGTTGTCGGAGTCAGATGCTACGAGGTATATCATGACCTTTAGTTCAACACGCGCAGTTCATACATACAAAGAATGCATGTAGGCAAGACTCCCCCGCTGCAATTCGTATTTTGTGAAAGCTACTATACGAGCTACATTCGACTTTTGAACCAATGCACTCGGCTTCTTATTAGTACATTAATTTGTATAGACTTCTTGTACTTATGTGGTCTCGGGTCGGGACTTGCGCATTTTAGCCATAGAATTTTACAGCCAGAGTATACTTGTAGTAAGGCAAGTGCACTTGATAACCCCATCGTTAAATACATGCGGACGAGAAATTCTTAATAGAGTAGCTCTATTTCAAGCTACAAAACATAAAAAATGCGATTGCTTATTTAATCGTTAAAAATTGTACTATTCTGAGCCTGGAATGTGTTGTCTATGGTAATTTTGACAAAAACTAGGATATTATATCATACAATCGAAATCAGGAGCAATCGAATTTCATATATGATAAACGCCGTTTATCACAGTCTATGGTTAGAATGTGAATTAAACGGCGTTTATCATGTACTTCTTAAACTTGTCACGAATCAGTTGTCTATGGCCGAAAAGAAAAGTCAAACATACCATATCATTAAGAAGTACAGTATGACTGTTTGACTGCCAAGACAGACTTGGACCCTCGAGGCCTTAGGCAGGAAAGTTTCACTCTTGTCTATGGCTAAAACTTTGCCGCCCTTGATCTTATGTACTTTATATAGATAAGTTTTTGTATCACGTGTCTGGTTGTCTCACTTATTTTTGGGACTGTTTATTAGTACATTAATATTTAATGTATTCAATATATGATTTAAATTTCATTAATATTGGTTTGTTTAATTCAATCAATGTCAACTTGGAGCATTTGTACTTGTAAATCAATTTCTATTGAATATTTGAGCCTAGAAAGTAAGATCGCATCTACAACAGTTTCCCACCAATTTAGACGATTCCTTACCAGTTGTCTGTTTAATTTTAAACCGGTTTTAATTTTTATTTAAACAACATAACACACAAAAGCATGTATATGCTTTTCTTCTTTAAAGTTCACAACGTCATTTTTATATTTGATAAAAACATCCCTAACAATGCTTTTTTAAGTCAGTTCACTTATGTTTTCGTTGATTTGGTGGTGTCTGTCTGTTTTTTCACCTTTTCTGTAACAAAACAATTTGTCATTAACAATTGTTGCTTAGGTTTGTTTGGCCGTGTACAGTCAGTGCCAGCCCGTGTGCGACGACCGCCACTAATTGGGCTGAGTCACTAAAGTACATTTTAAAGTAAGTAGTTCTTATCTCATTAATTATCGATTGCTATTGACCATCATTGCTTTCAATTTTTATCTCAATTAGGACTCAAAAGCCGGGGGGGGGCAAGACAAGACAGAGTCGGTGCTTCTGAAGTTCTGCCGTGATTTCAAATCAAATAGGATGCGAGGCTCATGGATTGTTTACTCACTCGTATAGAGTCGTATACTCAGTCAGTACAGTAGATTAAATGTCTAGATGACTGGACCCCGGTTAGTGTGAATGTACTTTTAAAATTGTAAAGCTGAATTTTGCACTTGCAGTTGCGCATGGGCCACTATCGTTCTTTTTAATGAAGTACAATGGAACTGATAAAAAATGATTCGAATAGAGTTCTCTGTATACCGAGAAAAAATATGATTAATGTGTTTATTCTGCTGCTGCACAGCACAGTACTTAATTTGCCCTCTATTTGTGAATTTAGCTAATTTCATTTAAACCTTCGCAACGCAGAATGAATTCTATAAAGTTCTCTTAGTTTACTTGAAGTGCACTTGACAGCCACCCCACGACTTGGTCTGGCTGCGCGATTTCAAGACGGCAAGCAGGGTATTGAAGTTCAGAGTCCAATCTGAACGGCTAAATAGATCCAGTAAATTCAGGCCCAGAAAGGACGAAAATATGATAGAAAGCAAGTAGCTAATAACTCGTTTTCGTTCCATTGGCATTTTTTAGGACTTCAGGACTTCAGGAAGAGGCGCCGTCTCGCTAATTCAGACGGAGTGTGGAAGCATTTGTGTTAAGACGGACCGGCGCCCCATTCGTTCTTTTCGTTCCTCAACTTTCCCAGGACCAGCCAATAAAGCGGCTTGCGCCGGTTAAAGTTCACTTGGCCCTGATTCAGTGCAAGGGTATAAAATGTATTTTCTCTCTCCCCTTCAAGCCTGCCCATGCCCAACACAGAAAGACGCCGCCAACCCCCCTTAACTTTCAGCCAACCCAAAGCCGCCGCTGTATTTTCGTCACAATAATAAGTGCGCGCCCCCCATTTCCAGTCCAAGCCTTACCCGGTTTCTCCGTAAATACGAGAAGAAAACTTGTTTTCTTGGCGTTCCAAGGTCCAAATCCAGTGTAAGCTACACATATATCTCACTGCTTTACAAACTCAGCGTTCTCCTTATTTTTAGCAACTTTTAACAATCCAAGTATAGCAACACAGTTATGATGGTGTACGGACACCCGGCATCTGCTACGGATGGAGCATACTTCCTGCAAAAGTAAGTTTCTTTTCTTCTCCCTTCTTATCGGTTATCGTTATCGTATCAGTATACTTTTGAAGGTTTCTCTCACTTGGTGAGAACCGAGAAATGTTCCGCTATTTCCTTAAGTTCCTCGTTTCCTCCTTTTCCAAGTTCAGTTGTCCTTTTATTTTGCTGTCTGTGCTTTTTTTAGACATACTCTCCACCCCGTTGTAGGGAGGAGTGAGAGGGGGAAGAAATATAGAGGGCAAAAAAGGTCTTTGTTGGCCCTGATTCCCACACCCCCGTCCTTTACTTCTCTCAACCCCCGTCCCCTCAACCCCCCAAATTTGGGGCCCCATCAGCCCTCCACTCACTGACACCGAGCCGTGTTTACGGTTATTGGACTGGGAAACTGGTGAGGTGGGGGTGGGGTAGACTAAACTTTGTTCGAACCACCCCAACAAAGACTCCAAGTAAAGTATATCCGTGTCCCAAAAGTCGGCCTCCCAGTGGCGCCTCCCAGGACCCCCAGTCTGTGCTAGAAGGTACATTGGAAGGCCTAGATAGATATAGTTCGAATTTCCTGCCCAGGCCTTCCAGCTCCACTTTTGCGCTCCCAGCGCCCTCCCCTTACCCAAGAAAAGTATCAATGACTTGTCCTCGGTCTGGGAGACCTGACTTAAATTAAATAGCGGGGGGCGCTCTCATAGTCCAAAACTGAATCATGTCGCCAGACAGCCCCCTGCCGGCCTCCGCCTGTCTAGCCAGCCAAATGCAGCAGCTCGGCACCACCATTTTCAGCTTTCTCTCCTCAGTGAAGCACCCGCCCGATGAGGCCTCGCCGCCACAGTTCTTCGTCAGCAATTTCAACGGCTTGGCCCATCCGGCTATCGAACCGTTGATGCCCGCCACTCCGATGCCCCCGGCTCCGGCCGCTTCAGCCGGCGCTCCTCCAGCAGTGACCGGTGGCGGAGGCAGCGGATTTCTGTACAACCTGCTCACCGCGCGCGACGCCTCCGCTGTACAGCAGCGCAGCGCCTTCCACGCTGGCTGCGGCGGAGCCTCGCCGGCCCCGACGACTTCCAACGCTGCTGCTGCCGCCGCCGCCGCCTCCGCCGCACCAATGAACGCCGCTGCTGCCGACTTCCCGCGCCGATCCAACTCCATGGGCAATCCGACCACGCGCCGTGGCAGCGCCCACCTGCTGCCGCCGCCGCCTCCAGCCCTGCAGCCTCGGCAGCACCAGCCGCAGGGCCAGCAGCTAGCCGGTGGACGACCCTCCTCGGTGCCGCGCGGTTTTAACGCCGCCGCAGCCGCCGCAGCAGCGACCTCAGCCTACAGCGGCCTGTCGCCGTCGACCTCGTCGCCAAGCGCCTGCGGCTTCACCTCCTCCGAGGAGCCGCTAGACCTCAGCAGCAGCATGCGAGCAATGGCTGCGCAAGAGCACCAGCTGGCCATGATGGGCGGGGACGCTGACAGCAGCATGGGCTCGCCGCCGGACCAGCAGCCGATGCTGCGCACCATCTTGAGCCAGGCGGCGCACCGCTACCAGACCCAGCTGCAGCCTGTCCAGCTGGCCAAGAAGAACGTCATGGTAGCGCAGTCGCACGTGTCCGACTGGCTGCGCAAAGGCTCCGAACTGGTGCACACCAATGCTGCACTGTTCGGCGCCCTGGACCGGCCTGCCCAGGCTGCTCTGCTGTGCCGAGCCTGGCCAAGCATCATCCAGTTGTACATGCTGGAGAACAGCTTCCACTTTGCTGTCACTCCCTGCTCGCACGAACTGGCAGAGGAGCAGCTTAACCAGAATAGCGGCGGCGGCCGCTTGCCAACTAAGAAGTTCGCCGAAGATCTTCAGCGACTCATCTCGACCGCATCGGCAATTCCGTTTGACAATATGACCTACAATCTGTTGAGACTGGCCGCCATCTTCAAGCGTGAGTCAACTGTTCGATAATTTGTCCTATACGGTGCATTGGAACCTTTAGTCAGGGAGTGCGGGTGATTCATTGCATTCGCTCGCTCACTCACGCGCTCGCCCTGTGCCCCTCTCTGCCTTGGCCCCCCTCCCCCTTAGCCTTAAATTGCGCCTTAGTCACCCTGTGTCTCCCTCCTGTTCCTCTTAAATTAATTTCATTTAAGTCCCTAGCGCCACTCATACCGATGGATCGCTAGTTTGAGAGAGTAGAAGTATGCGCGGGGGGGTTGCAGTAAGAAAAGAGTCTTGTTGTGTAATGCGAAATGTGTAATATGCCACATTTGCTACACATGCGCACGCCACACCACGCGCACGCTTGCGTGTTCTCTCCTCTTGTCCTCCAGGCTTTGCCTCACCCCTGCCCTGCTCCGCAACACTCGCTCGCTCACTCACTCAGCAACCCCCCCCTCCCTCCGCCCCTCTGTGAGGAGAGGAGGTCACTCACGTGTCTCCAGCGCACAACCTCAAATCCTGTTTTCCCAGGCAGCATAGCCCATTATTGCACTTTACTTGTGCTATAAGCCAGTGTTGCCTATTCCTTTCCTGTTCAACCAACCCAGGGGTGGGGGTGGTCGTTTAAGCCCTCCTCCCGTCCTTCCCCATGGCTTAGTCAGCGCATTGCGTATTGCCTGGGAGAGAGAGAGAGGGCTGACTCACCACTCAGCACCCCCCGGGGGAATTGGCCGGGTCTCGATTTGACCGCTGCGTGAACTTGCTTCGAACTTTATTTTAGCAGCGATTGGGGGAATACCCCCCCCCTCTTCCCCAACCTCTCTTACACACCCAGTTCGCGTGCCCGTTTTCCCAACATAATTGAGCAAAGGCTATTTTTGGAACTAGAAAAAATCCCCACAATCTTTAATTTCACATAGCGCTGCCGTACCCAGCCAGCTAATTGAGGGGGCAGAAAGAAGCCGAACTAGCAATGCAATCCGATGCTATGCAAAGTTGACATTTTCAAAACTCGTCATTAAATTTTTCAGCCGAATCAGCGCACGAGATTCACCTGCACGAGGTTCAAGAGGAGATTATGAAACACGTGCTGCGCCACTTGGAGATGAAGGGCATGGCCAGGCACACCAAGGACGCCGTTGCTATGCTGCAGGCGGTCTCAGCAACAGACAAGGACATGCTGGAGAACCTGTTCTGCAGGCATCTGCTCAGCTTGTCTGTTGACGAGTTCATCAAGACCAAACTCGGCTGCTAGCACTGACTGGTAGCCCCTCCTGACCTTCATTTAGACACCAGCCAAGGTCTCCAAGCCGAGCAAAGACTTCATTTGGATAAAAAAAAGAAGTAAAAGTTGACTCAGGCGAATATTTTGTTAAAAAAAAATTGGTTATAATAAAGTGCAAATATTTGAATTCCTCCTGATAAGATAATGGATTCCGTCAATCACAACTGATCCCCGAGTGTTCGCTGTATTTTCCCTCATAATGTTGTGTGCTGTACTTTTTTTTACAAGAGCCCATCATAAAGCTTAAATTAAGCCCCCTGTCGCGTGCGTTTCATAGCCCGGTTACAAACGCCTCTATCCGTGTTTTTCTCATTCAAACTTATTAAAGCCGTTCGCGCTGTTGTTTTATTGCGTGGTTTTTTGTAACTTTCCGTGCTATAACTATAATTTGGTATTTTTATTGAATTAATTAATATTTCTGTAATCCGGTCTGGTTACTAACCTAGCTCAAGCACTACTCGGACTTTTCTGTGTTAAGAAAAGCAGGTTTTGAATTTTGAATTTTTAAAAGTACATAGTTTTGTGTTTATAACAATAATAATGTTAATTAATTTCAATTGTCTGCATTTTTTGAGTTTATAGTGCGTGTGTGTCTCTTACTCTGTAAAATTTCCTAGCTGAATTTTTGCACCTCGTCAAGTATTGTTTTGTATTCAAGGCTAATGTCTACTCGGTACCTGCTTATACATTTCAATTTTTTTTATATACCGCTAATTCAGAGCGAGCTGTTCTCCTGCTTTTGCTAGGTCTTTTGGAGCAGAAAAATGTATTGTTTTGTTGGCAATTCACTCTTATCACACATTTGTGCACAGACATCCGACACTGTTGATTTCTTTGTTGTTGTTGCTGTTGTTGTCTCGCTTTGTGTTTCCCGAGTTAAACAACAAAAAACACATCTTGCGTCAAAAAACAACCATTTGCTTAGTTTGCTTTGTTGTTTGTTTATTATTAGTTTTGTTTCCTCGTAGTTTGTTGTTGTCAAACGCTCTTGTGTACTTTTGAAATAGACGCGCGCTGTTGAAAATTCAGTCAGTATAAACTCATTAAATTGACGCTTCTTTGATATGTTTCTATTGATTCGTACGGTATAAGCAGGTCCGGCCATAGACAAAATCTAAGCAAACATTACTGTCTATAAGACTAGCTTTTACCATAGACGACAACACGCGGCAGAATAAATAAGAGTGCATGCACTCTATGGAGGCAAATGAAACAGGCATGTACCATAGACTATCTCAACAGGGAATTCAATATTCATCTGGAAAAGTCCGTTTGGTAAATTCTGTATTGCGTCTTTTACTAGCTTTAACTGCCATGTGAAAGTCAGTAGAGAACAAATGCACAGTTGTGTGTGTGCATCTGGCCTTGTGACTGCCAACTGCATCCAGATGCGTCCTTCCTTTTGACAGGGGCGTTGCTTTTGAGCCCCATACATGTATGACAGACATGACCCCTCAGACCGACATGATTCCCAGACCGACATGATTTTCAGACCGACATTATTCCCAGACCGACATGATTCCCAGACCGACATGATTCCCAGACCGACATGATTCCCAGACCGACATGATTCCCAGACCGACATGATTCCCAGACCGAAATGATTCCCAGACCGACATGATTCCCAGACCGACATGATTCCCAGACCGACATGATTCCCAGACCGAAATGATTCCCAGACCGACATGATTCCCAGACCGACATGATTCCCAGACCGACATGACAAACCGACACGACCCCCAGACCGACATAATCCCCAGACCGACACAGACATGATCCCCAGACCGACATGACCCCCAGACCGGTATAAACTCCCAGACCGACATGATCCCCAGACCGCTTTTATCCACTGTCATGTCGGTTATCCGTACACGCCTTTCGTGTGTTTATTGTTCAAAAAAGAACTTTATTAGTTTAGTACGAATAAATACGAGTATAGAAATCTCTCAATCCAGTCTAGCCAGTTTTTTGGTGTTGCGCTTCGCTCAACTATGCGTAAATGTAGTACGTAAACAAATAAATGCATGCTAAAATGCAAGCAAGACAAATGGAATTCGTACATGAATACTTCGTACTTCGTACATTAGTCTGTATTTTTGCTTGAAAATTACTCCACACCGAGACAGTTCGTGTATCTGGGTACTAGTCAGGGACTTCTAGACTAATAGCTTCTATATAGTTTGAGTATAACTGTAGTGTGGCTGTCATAGCTGATATATTGTATATCAGGTTTATGGTTACCGCTTTGCGGGTGGCACAACCCCATTACTGGATTCGCATTCGACTTATAATTAAATCAAAACTGCCTCACTGCACACTGAACAATCGCTGCCCCGTGGGTGCCAAGTCCAACTCTTAAATCTGTCTAGTACGTATAATACAGTAATGCTTGCTTATTTTGCTTGCGGGCTTAAGCAAACAATGGCCGGTCCTGTCTCCTGCATTTGTACTCGGCTTACTATTCTGCATCTAGAGTTAAAAACTCAATCATGTATGCAAGCCGATGCACCAGTCTTTGCTGCCTCAGCTCTCAGCTCTTTTGCAAGGCCGGGGCAGCTCCATCACTGTCTGCATTCTTCTGTTTCTATTTTGATTTGCCTTGTGCGTCTGTCATCTGTCGCGGTCCGATTGACAGCAGCCTCTTCCACCCTCTTTCTCACCCTCTCTCTCAATCTCTCTCACCCACCCTCTCTAATCCTCCCCTTTCTCTCTCATCCTATCTCTTACCCCGTCTCTCAACCTACCTTTCACCCTCCCCTACCTCTCTCTTACCTCCTCTTTCTCACCCTTTCCCTCACTCTCTCTCTCTTCACCCTCTCTCTCTTACCCTCTCTCTCATTCCCTCTCTCAGCCTCTATCTCAGTATTCTGCATAGATCTCTGTAGCTACCCACTGTACCTCCGAATCAGACTGCCTAGGAGTATTAGGAGAAACGCGTACGAATTATTGGAATATTAAAGTGCTTGCGATAAAAATGATTTTAGAAGTGAAGAAGATCTTCTAATAGAGAGCAAACGATACTGCATGATACTTCAAAGAACTCTAAAAGAAGTAAATAAACTGCCAGCCCCACCGCCTTCTCTATCTTTGGCGCACGCCCAGTCCAAATACAATTTCTGACTAAACTTGTATATTACGTAATCGCCTTTTTTCAAACTCCAGCCAGCCCTGCAGCTAAGAGCGGACTTAAACGAAGGGTTATGTGGTAGGGCAACTGTCACTGTATCTGTGCGGGGCTGGTCTCGGACAGCAAGTTATTAGTTAGGGCTTGGAATTTTCCAACCGGCCGCGGCCTGATCGATGCCAAAATTGCAGCCAGCTCTCTTGGGGCGTACAGAGAGAGAGAGAGAGAGAGTATCTGAGGGCTAAGGGTTCGCTTGATGAGGGCAAGAGCGGTTTGCCCTCCGCTGAGTCACCCTCATTTGGACAGGGAGGGCAGAAATTGGGGTTACGTAACCTTTCTTTTACGGGTGCAATACTATTATGCAATCCAGGGGGCCCAAGCTACATAGTGC
>NIVC01002781.1:0-43340 GCA_002269645.1 Macrostomum lignano
TTAAGGTAATAGAAATTTTTTAATACATACTTTTATTGTCAATAGGAGTTAAAATATGCAAAAAATAGTTTCAGATAAAAGACTAATGAATGTTATACTATATTATAAACATTATTCTCATGTTTAGCTGATACTATTTTTAGTAATGGATGTATCTAATAGTGTCTTAATTCATAAATTATTGGATATTTCAGAACTAAGTATATATCAAATACCACTCAAACAATCAAATAATATAATAAGCTTTAATCAACCAAAGCATGGCTGGTTCAGTTGAGCCCTATGACACTCATACTGGCCAAAGAATCTGCCTTGTTATTCGGGACTGGCAATAGCTTCATTGAATGGAATTCCTTCAATATTTGAAAGTCTTGGCTTTAGAACTAAATACCAAGACCTGCCTAATGGACTGGCCGATGACTGGCTAAGTACAGAGCTCATGAAATATGCCAATGAGACTGAAGCTGTTTTGTTTTGTACTTTGCTGGCTGCTGCCTATGCAATTATCAACTGACTATCAATGGAGCACCATTTGATTTTCACTCAGTTATTGAACCATTTATGACATCCACTCAGTGGAAAGGAAGCCAAAGATTTCTTTTTCAGGTGAGAATGACCCACCTGGCTGGTTAATTTTTTTTGTAAATGATAAGCTAGTTAAAATCCAACATTTTACATTTTAAAATACTTTTTATTGTAACCCAATTAGAATTTTATAAATCATGACCTTACTAACCTTATGTTTCATAACTCATTTTTTTAGTCCCATCTTCTTATGAACCTTATATAACCTTACTAGGTATGGCCAGATGATATTGCATTCTTTACCTAACATACCTGATCCTGAAATACATGTACCTGACCTCAACTTACTTGACCCAATCTAATTTACCTGACTAACCATGACCTGATCTACCTGAACTAGAACCTGAATTAACCCAACCCTGACCTAGACCTGAATTAACCCAACCCTGACCTAGACCTGAATTAACCCAACCCTGACTAGACCTGAATTAACCCAACCCTGACCTAGACCTGAATTAACCCAACCCTGACCTAGACCTGAATTAACCCAACCCTGACTAGACCTGAATTAACCCAACCCTGACCTGACTACCAGGTCTGTGACCTTGACCTCTGTGACTCTGACCTGACCTACCTGCCTTGACACACCTGATCATGACCTGACCCTGACCTACATGATCTGACACTGGCCTATTTGACCTTGACCTGACGTGACCTACCTGACCCTGACCTGACAGAACTGACCCTGACCTGACCCTGACCTGACCCTAACCTACCTGACCCTGACCTACCTGACCCTAACCTACCTGACCCTACCTACCTGACTCCAACCTACCTAACCCTGACCTACCTGACCCTGACCTGACCCTGGTCTGACCCTGACTTGACCTACTTAGCCTCCCCTCGCGCAGGTGAGCCGCACGAAGCCGCTGCTCCCACGGACGCGGGCCAATCGGCCCCGGCTATTCCGAGACATTCCCTGCCAGTTGGACCGACTTTGCGGTCATCCGCGCCGGCGAGCACCTGACGGAGGCCGTCCGGTCTGCCCTGCAGGACAAGGCGGTCGCAAGGCAGGACTTCCGGTTCGATGTGGTGCAGCGAATTCACGAGAACTATAGCCAGCAGCTTGAGCATGGAGTCAGTCCGGACTTCTTTGCCAGCACCGGGCTCTGCTGAAACCGCTGTACCTTATGAGTACAAGTATTTATCGATAGAATACCCTGTATCTATTAGAGGACTTATATTAGAGAATTTATAGTAGAGGACTTTTATACATAATCTCGCCTCTTCCACTGGCTGTTCCGGTCTGAAAATTTATAAATATATAGTGCCTTGCCAAGTGATCTTTTTCAAATTTCAATAGTTTTGTTGCGATTTATAATTAATGAGTCAGTGACCCCACAATACCATGACCTGGAGAATGATCTACTTACTGACCTATGATAAATGACCAATGACCCGTGATGGAAGAGCAGGAGGACCACTGACCCATTACGAATGACCCACTGACCATGATGACTGACCCACTGACCCATGACGACTGACCCACTAACCATGATGACTGACCCACTGACCCATGATGACTAGCCCACTGACCTACGGTGAATGACCCACTGACCAATGGCACACTGACCAATGACGACTGACCCACTGACCCATGATGACTGGCTCACTGACCATGATGACTGGCTCACTGACCTACGCGTGAATGACCCACTGATCCATGACGAATGGCACACTGACCCATGACCACTGGCTCACTGACCCATGATGACTGACCCACTGACCCATGACCGCTGCTCACTGTCGACTCACAATGAATGATCCACTGACCCATGACGAATGACCCACTGATCCATGATGACTGACCCACTGACCCATGATGACTGACCCACTGACCCATGATGACTGACCCACTGACCCATGACGAATGACCACTGACCCATGATGATTGACCCACTGACCCATGATGACTGGCCACTGTCGACCCACAGTGAATGACCTGCTCTCGACCCACAGTGAATGACCCACTGTCGACCCACAGTGAATGACCCACTGACCCGTGATGAATGACCCACAGCCCAACCCTGATCCTAAATGCCTCCAACCCTTGCAGCAGTCCGACCGGCACCCACATGCAGCAGATCCCGACGAGCTGCTGGCTGCCTACCCGCTCTCCAGACGAGGCCACTGCCTCATCGCCACCATGAAATTCGGCGACTGTTCACCGCCCTTCAAAGCCGACCTGCCGGCCCGGGCCGAAGACTACGAGCGCGCCCTGCTGGGCCTCGGCTTCGACAAGCAACGAATCGTCCGTTGGACGACGTGAACTCCGGGTCGGTGAACTCTGAGCTCGGCCGGCTGGCAGCGTCAGCCGAACACAACCCGCTGGACTGTCTGGTGGTCATCCTGATCTGCGAGTACGGCTTCCTTCTGACGCCGCCGTCGGGGGTGGTTCACCGGGCGTCAGGTCGGAGCAGGTGGGCTGTTAATGCATTCGCTTCTTAATCGAAATCCTGCTCACAATCCCCTGACCCACAATCCCTGACCCACAATCACCTGACCCACAATCCTTTGACCCACAATCCCTGACCCACAATCCCTGACCCACAATCACCTGACCCACAATCCCTGACCCACAATCCCCTGACCCTCAATCCCTGACCCACAATCCCCTGACCCACAATCCCTGACCCACAATTCCCTAACCCACAATCCCCTGACCCACAATCCCCGGACCCGCAATCCCCTGACCACAATCCCCTGACCCACAATGGCCCTGACCCACAATCCCCTGACCCTCAATCCCCTGACCACAATCACCTGACCCAAAATCCCCTGACCCACAATCTCCTGACCCGCAATCCCCTGACCGCAATCCCTGACCCACAATTCCCTAACCACAATCCCCTGACCCACAATCCCCGGACCCGCAATCCCTGACACACAATCCCCTGACCCACAATGGCCCTGACCCTCAATCCCTGACCCACAATCACCTGACCCACAATCCCCTGACCCGCAATCCCCTGACCTGCAATCCCCTGACCCACAATCCCCTGACCCACAATCCCCTGACACGCAATCCCCTGACCCAAAATCCCATCCCCGCTCTGCAGGGCATGGACTCCGGCTACTATCGCTACGGCAGCAGCAGGTACAGCGTCCCTAGCAACCAAACCGACGCCGTCCTGGAGAACCCGCTGCGCCCGAAACTTCGCCTGCACGAGGAGGTGTTCAGCCGGTTTAGCTCGGACCGCTGTCCAGCCCTGGCCGGCAAGCCGCGTCTGTTCATCGTGCACACCCGCGCGAAATGGAACGCCTGGACTGTATGCAGCGAATTCGCCGGCACCACTTTGGTTTCATGCTGAACCCCGGGCGGCTGGAAGAGTACATCTCCCTGACCCGCTGCCAGGAGTTTCAGCTGGGCCCAGACTTCTACATCCTGTATGCGCCGCTGCCCTTCATGGACAGCCATCGGTGCCGAACCCGGCCCAGGAGCTGGCCAAGGCGATGCTGACAGCAGGACAGCAAAATTCTGACCGCGGCGCCGAGCTGACGGACATGGTGCTGGAGCTGATGGCCAAGGTGGGAGACAGCGGTTGCGCCGAGATCGCCATGCCGAAGGTGTTCAGCACCCTGACTAAGCTGGTGCGGTTCCCTGCCAGCGACGGTCGGGTCGGTCGCTATTAGCTTAGATCGGCGCAGGTTTTTAAACTGGTGCCATTAATACGAATTTCAAATGCTGTGTTTTTTACTAACAATAAGTAGCATAGTTAGTACGCTGTCTTTTCGAATTTAGGAAAACTGTTTTATAATTTTGACATGGAGTCAAACGGAGTCTTAAAAAAGTTTTTTTATCAGTAAAATACAATTGTGTAGAGATTTTTATTGACAAATGGCAGCCTTGTTTACTTTTTTACGCGTAGATTAACAGGCAGGATGGTACACAGAAGGGTAGGCAGACGGACAGACAGTGACAAAAACAAAAAGGCAGACACAGACAGACAGAGACAGACAGACAGACAGACAGACAGACAGACAGACAGACAGACAGACAGACAGACAGACAGAAAGACAGACAGGCAGACAGACAGACAGACAGACAGACAGACAGACAGACAGACAGACAGACAGACAGACAGACAGACAGAGAGGCAGACAGGCAGAGACGGGCAGGCAGTCAGACAGACAGACAGACAGACAAACAAACAGACAGACAGACAGACAGACAGACCGACAGACAGACAGACAGACAGACAGACAGACAGACAGACAGGCAGACAGACAGGCAAACAGACAGGCAGACAGACAGACAGACAGACAGACA
Source organism: Macrostomum lignano (assembly GCA_002269645.1). NCBI lineage: Eukaryota > Metazoa > Platyhelminthes > Macrostomidae > Macrostomum > Macrostomum lignano. Next base: position 4,856 of record NIVC01002781.1, read on the forward strand.
GGCAGGCAGGCAGACAGGCAAACAGACAGACAGGCAGACAGACAGACAGACAGACAGACAGACAGACAGACAGACAGACAGACAGACAGACAGACAGACAGACAGACAGACAGAGACAGACAGGCAAACAGACAGACAGACAGGCAAACAGACAGACACAGTCAGCCGCACCCCGCCGCAGCCCCGGCCATGCCGCAGCAGTACCCGTGCAGCCGGAAGCTCTGCGTGCTGTATCGCGACAATCCCCGGGTCCGACTGCAGCCGATGCGCGACGCCTTCGACAGCCTCCAGTTCGAGCGCCGGGAGCGCAACGTGCTGAGTGGCGAGACCAACCGGGAGGTGTACGAGTACTTCGATACCCTCGCCGACGATCAGAGCTGCGACGTGTACGATTGTCTGGTGGTCGGCCTGTCGGGCTGCTACAACGCCCTGGACGGCTGGGGCATCAACGTGTCGGGCCTGGACGTGGACTTTGACCGCCTGTTGGAGCCGTTCAGCAAGTCCCCGGTGTGGCGCTGCAAGCCCAAGGTGTTCATCGTTCAGTACGATAACGAAGGCCTGCTGACTAAGTCGAGGATCTGCTGCGACGCCAACAGGCTGCCGAATGGGTCGCAGGCGGCTGCGGCCAGCGGCCTTCCCGTCTTCGCTGACACGGCACTGGTGCTGGGGCATGGCGGCCCACAGTTCACCGTCACCCTGTGCGATTTAGTCACCAAGTTTGGCAACCAGCTGGAGTTTCACCAGCTCATGACTCTGGTGAACCAGCGGGTTCTGCAGCTGCCGAGGCCTGACGATATGGCGCCCTGGTCTGTGGGAGTCGTCAGCCACCTCACCAAGAAGCTCTATCTCGGTCAGGTATGATAGACTCGCATCTCAGTCTGCCAGTGCCAACTGTCTGCTTCCTGTTTACTCTCATCTCTCTTTTCCCTCTTCTCCCTTTCTTCTCCCCTCTCTCTCTCTCTTCTCTCTCTCTTCTCCCCTCTCTTCTCTCCCTCTCTTTTCTCTCTATTCTTTCTTTTTTGTCTCTCTTTTACCGATTGTGAATGAAAGTGAACCAAATCGCTGAGCTCAAAACAGAAAAGACTGCACCTTTGGTTCAAGTCCCATTTTTTGTCCAACTCTCGCCCTCAATATTGTAGACACTTGTTTATGATACTGTACATATCGGAGATTGACTGACTACGCTCGTAAACAGTTGCACTCATAAGGTAATCGCACTGTGAATACTGATTAAGTGTTCAGTTTTCTCCAAATTTAATTACATCATTCAGTTGCTGCTAACACACTGCTTACATACCACATTGCGTCAATATAAATGTATCTTGTTAGCTACACGCAAACTTATTCCGAACTCTAAATGTGTTTTGTGGATATATTTATACTCGTATGTTTAAATCAGCCTTCTCAACTCTGATTCCGTGTGCCATGCTTTCAGATCTTTAAATGATATATTTGTCTGTCTATATCTATTTATTATATGATAAGTAATATTTTTATAAGATTAAAGGCTAAATTGCCACTTTTAATAAGATGATTTGGGTGTTTTCGTGTTAAGAAGACTGTTTTATTTACAGTATACATGTATAGCTACGTACGCAATGATAAACAAGTCTAAAACGTAACAAATTAAACTTTAAAATCGATAGAGGTTGGCTGTTTGACGTTGAAATTAAAATTCTAGCCAATAGGAATACAGGACGAAGTGGCCGGGAGTGGGGATGGGTGCAATCAAGGAGCTAGCCAATAGGAATGCAGGAAGACGGAGGGGCTGGGGAGTGGGGTGGGTGCAATCCAGAGCCAGCCACTAGGAATGCAGGAAGACGGAGGGGCTGGGGAGTGGGGTGGGTGCAATCCAGAGCCAGCCACTAGGAATGCAGGAAGACGGAGGGGCTGGGGAGTGGGGTGGGTACAATCCAGAGCCAGCCACTAGGCATGCAGAAAGACGGAGTGGCTGGGGAATGGGGTGGGTACAATCTAGAGCCAGCAAATAGGATTCGATAGTGGTGGGTTTTGATAAAAAGTTTCTACCACAAACTAGCAGATCTGATGGCAGAAACATGCATTGAAGTACGAGTTTCACCCCAGGCAAATTGGTGTAAATTTCGCCACACAGAATGCGCGGCCACAAAGCGTGGTTTCGTGACTGGCAGTGATTATTGCCTTGGCTTACTAACTGACTAGCCAAGCTTTCAATCTGCGCACAGAGTAGAAACACAGCCTGCCACCCAGCACGGACTCCAGCAGTTTCCGGTGACAGTGACAGTTGAGGATGAAATATACTATCTGGATCTGTCATCGGGTCGTCAGGGCCCGCTCGCTAGCTGTCAATTTGAGTAGAGAAACTGTGAGAGCCTTGCGGCTGCGGGGAGTTCCAGCTACTGCAGGCTAAAGGCTAATTGTACCCCGCTTCGGTGTCAGCACTTTCCGCGTAGAATTGATTCAATATCGAAGCTGCAGTGTGAATGAAGGGCAAGAGTAAGGGGGAAAGTGTGAGGGTAGAGTGTGACGGAGTCTTAGCGAGAGTCTGAGGGAGAGTCTGAGGAAGAGTGTAAGGGAGAGTCTGAGGAAGAGTGTAAGGGAGAGTCTGAGGGAGAGTCTGAGGAAGAGTGTAAGGGAGAGTCTGAGGGAGAGTCTGAGTGTAGAGTCTGAGGAAGAGTGTAAGGGAGAGTCTGAGGGAGAGTCTGAGGAAGAGTGTAAGGGAGAGTCTGAGGGAGAGTCTGAGGAAGAGTGTAAGGGAAGAGTCTGAGGGAGAGTCTGAGGGTAGAGTCTGAGGGAGAGTCTGAGGGTAGAGTCTGAGGGAGAGTCTGAGGGTAGAGTCTGAGGGAGAGTGTGAAGAGTATCTGAAGGAGAGTCTGAGGGAGAGTCTGAGGGAGAGTCTGAGGGAGAGTCTGAGGGAGAGTCTGAGGGTAGAGTCTGAGGGAGAGTGTGAAGAGTATCTGAAGGAGAGTCTGAGGGAGAGTCTGAGGGAGAGTCTGAGGGAGAGTCTGAGGGAGAGTCTGAGGGAGAGTGTGAAGAGTATCTGAAGGAGAGTCTGAGGAGAGAGTCTGAGGGAGAGTCTGAGGGAGATTGTGAGGGGAGAGTCGGGGAGAGTCTGATAGAGAATCTGAGCTAGGAGAGAGTCTGAAGGAAAGTGTGAGGGAGGCTGATCAGGGGAGAGTCTGGGGAGGTCTGAGGGAGATTGTGAGGGGAGAGTCGGGGAGAGTCTGATAGAGAATCTGAGCTAGGAGAGAGTCTGAGGGAGAGTGTGAGGGAGGCTGATCAGGGGAGAGTCTGGGGAAGTCTGAGGGAGGGTGCGAGAGGAGAGGGAGTAGAGTACGAGGTAGCACGCAGACACTATTAGTGAGAAGTTCCCAGGCCCTCATCTCAGTTCTCATTTTCAGCCGCAGTCCGCTTAAGTGGCAGCAGTTTCCATCATCATCAACAGCATCATCATGCCCATGCAATAATCCGATTTTAGCAGATTCGGTTCGGCTCGCGCCCGAGCCGCTAAGAAAAATCATTATTGATAGTTTATAGGGTCTGGGACTATCAGGGTGGGGGCCGGAGCCGCGGGTGTCGAGTCGATGAAGCGGAGGCTGCGACTGATACCCGCTATTATGGAGGGAAGCAGCAGATCTGTCTGTCCGCCGCAGCGAAGTTTCTATCCCAATAGCTCTCCCACTCTCTCTCTCCCCCCCCCCTCAGCGTGTATGGAGAGGATATCGAGTCTGATAGGAAATTGAAATTCGAGCCCGAACTCGCTACACACGCCTGGGGAGAGACGTGAAGTGAGAGAGGGGCGCGCGCGGCTGGGTGTTGGCTGATAGATATAGCTGCGGATGGGCACTTGGGCAGTGGGAGTTTATCCCCAGCCAGAAATTGCCCCCCCCATACCCCAATTTTCCACTCATTAGCGACTGCGCAGCCGGAGTGTCCGCGGCGGTTTTGGGAGCGTCGGTGTGGCCGCTATGAATTCGGAGTCGCTGTCACTCCATCTCTCTGTTCCCCCTCTCTCTCAGTCTCCCTGCTCTCATAGAAACCACTTGATACTCAGCAAGGCGGACCGAAGCTGCTGCTGCTGCCGCCAGTTCATCATGTGCTGCTCTCTTTTCGTAGCCTTAGAATTTCTTGTGGGTTTTTTTTATTTTGCTTGCTTGAAACTCAGTTAATGTGTGCTTGTTTCTGTACCCTGACTGTCCGTGTGCTGTAGTCCGCTCCGAAGCTGAATCGACATTGAGCCTCTGTTTCTTGTATTGCTGGCAGCCTGCAACCGTCTCCATCCGCTTCTTCTGTTCGGCTATGAGCCTCTCCAGCAATTTCTGTCCCCTCCACTCTCCTCTCCTCTCCTCTCCTCTCCTCTCCTCTCCTCTCCTCTCCTCTCCTCTCCTCTCCTCTCCTCTCCTCTCCTCTCCTCTCCTCTCCTCTCCTCTCCTCTCCTCTCCTCTCCTCTCCTCTCCTCTCCTCTCCTCTCCTCTCCTCTCCTCTCCTCTCCTCTCCTCTCCTCTCCTCTCCTCTCCTCTTCTCTCTTCTCTCCTCTGCCCTCAGCAACACCTGGCAGTGGTGCATATTCAGATCCCAATATCAATCAGTGTTGCAAACAAGAATAGCACTGGATCTGCCTTACCTCACCTCTCTACAAAATTGTCCACTTGGTGTTCGTATAAAACACGGCAAATCGCTTTGAACAATCTGCCCGATTGAGTAGACGAGAGGAACCCCTCCCAGACCCCTATAGAAAGCTAACAAGAAGTTGTGGCAGGAGGAGGCGGATCGCAGATCGGATGTGCCCTGCTCCGAGTCCTCGGCCTCGTTGTTGTGACCACTTCAGAACTAGCTAAAGTTTTGCCTGCTCGTCCCCGGAGCAAGGGGTCAACTTAAAATCAGGCTGCATATTGAAGTCAATGGGCTCTGTTCAAAAGTTTTCAATCCCGTAGACTGCTGGACGAGGTGCCGAAGCAGTCCTGCGAATCATTGTGCCACCCACTCAGCCGGTACATCCTGCTTGAGGCCTATTATTGAGCTGCTGGATGCCGCACGCAATACCCGACTCTGTCAGCTCGCAGCCTGGGGTCTCCGCCCCCTCTCTCTCTCTCTCTCTCTCCTCTCTCGCTGCGCTCTCTCAGTCTCGGAAGTTGTCGTCCAACCCCCCCCTTCCCCGACCCTCTGCCGAGTTTAATCTCCCGGATCCTCACAAAAAGACGGCGGGGGTCTCCCAGAGGCGGAGCTTCTCAAGTGAGGAGCGGGGCGGAGCCGTAGGATCTCACGGTTCTCCGATGGGTTTTGAGAATCTCGCAGCTCACGCTAGTGGGAATTAATGAGCGAGGAAGCTGCGCAGCTGAGCTGGAAGAGAGGGTAGAGATGGGTCAGGCTGAGTGGAGATGGGTCAGGCTGAGTGGAGATGGGTCAGGCTGGGTAGAGATGGGTCAGGCTGGGTAGAGATGGGTCAGGCTGGGTAGAGATGGGTCAGGCTGGGAAGAGATGGGTCAGGCTGGGTAGAGATGGGTCAGGCTGGGAAGAAATGGGTCAGGCTGAGTGGAGATGGGTCAGGCTGGGTAGAGATGGGTCAGGCTGGGTAGAGATGGGTCAGGCTGGGTAGAGATGGGTCAGGCTGGGTAGAGATGGGTCAGGCTGGGTAGAGATGGGTCAGGCTGGGTAGAGATGGGTCAGGCTGGGTAGAGATGGGTCAGGCTGGGTAGAGATGGGTCAGGCTGGGTAGAGATGGGTCAGGCTGGGTAGAGATGGGTCAGGCTGGGTAGAGATGGGTCAGGCTGGGTAGAGATGGGTCAGGCTGAGTGGAGATGGGTCAGGCTGGAAAGAGATGGGTCGGGGAAGGTAAAGATGGGTCGGGGAGGGTAAAGATGGGTCGGGGAGGGTGAAGATGGGTCGGGGAGGGTAAAGATGGATCGGGGAGGGTAAAGATGGGTCGGGGAGGGTAAAGATGGGTCGGGGAGGGTAAAGATGGGTCGGGGAGGGTAAAGATGGGTCGGGGAGGGTAAAGATGGGTCGGGGAGGGTAAAGATGGGTCAGGGAGGGTAAAGATGGGTCGGGGAGGGTAAAGATGGGTCGGGGAGGGTAAATATGGGTCGGGGAGGGTAAAGATGGGTCGGGGAGGGTAAAGATGGGTCGGGGAGGGTAAAGATGGGATAAAGGCTGGATTGATAATCAAGCAGTGGCCAGTTTATCATCTGTTCGGTCCTCAACTGCCCCCATCGTTTTTTTATCCGGGGATTCAACGCAGGATTAACGTCTCTCGTTGAGATGGGATCAAGAAAAAAGATATTCTCATGTTGCGGGATTTTAATCCCTTTAGCCCTATCTCCATCTCAGTTCTCAGCCGAGCTGCTCATCCGATCCCATGAGAATTAGGGGGAAAACATCGGTAGAGGCTTGAGCTGCCCAAAATGGCGTAATGGGATCGAGGATCATTGAGCAAAGCATTCGGAATCCCTTTCGCTGCTCAGGTGCTGGCCTGACAGATCGGAGGCTGTAATAACTCCTGATGAGGCTGTGGAAGCTGGGGCGGTAGTTATCGACAAGGATTATTAAAGCTGATGATGAGCGACTTGTCATGGGCAATGAGTGAAGGTAGCTGCAAGGCAATGGCACTCGTTGAAATGGTTGGAGGATAAGAAATGTTGAGGTTGATATAGATGGAGATAGGCGAGAGGCCGGAGGGAGGAGAGTGACAGAGCGGAGACACAGGGTGAGAAGGAGATGCAGAGAGTGGAGACACAGGGTAAGGAGTGGCAGAGAGCGGAGACACAGGGTGAGAAGGAGTGGCAGAGAGCGGAGACACAGGGTGAGAAGGAGAGGCAGAGAGCGGAGACACAGGGTGAGAAGGAGTGGCAGAGAGCGGAGACACAGGGTGAGAAGGAGAGGCAGAGAGCGGAGACACAGGGTGAGAAGGAGAGGCAGAGAGTGGAGACACAGGGTGAGAAGGAGAGGCAAAGAGCGGAGACACAGGGTGAGAAGGAGAGGCAGAGAGTGGAGACACAGGGTGAGAAGGAGAGGCAGAGAGTGGAGACACAGGGTGAGAAGGAGATGCAGAGAGTGGAGACACAGGGTGAGAAGGAGATGCAGAGAGCGGAGACACAAAGTGAGAAGGAGATGCAGAGAGCGGAGACACAGGGTGAGAAGGAGATGCAGAGAGCGGAGACACAGGGTGAGAAGGAGATGCAGAGAGCGGAGACACAGGGTGAGAAGGAGATGCAGAGAGCGGAGACACAGGGTGAGAAGGAGATGCAGAGAGCGGAGACACAGGGTGAGAAGGAGAGGCAGAGAGTGGAGACACAGGGTGAGAAGGAGAGGCAGAGAGCGGAGACACAGGGTGAGAAGGAGAGGCAGAGAGTGGAGACACAGGGTGAGAAGGAGTAGCAGAGAGTGGAGACACAGGGTGAGAAGGAGATGCAGAGAGCGGAGACACAGGGTGAGAAGGAGAGGCAGAGAGTGGAGACACAGGGTGAGAAGGAGAGGCAGAGAGCGGAGACACAGGGTGAGAAGGAGATGCAGAGAGTGGAGACACAGGGTGAGAAGGAGATGCAGAGAGCGGAGACACAAAGTGAGAAGGAGATGCAGAGAGCGGAGACACAGGGTGAGAAGGAGATGCAGAGAGCGGAGACACAGGGTGAGAAGGAGATGCAGAGAGCGGAGACACAGGGTGAGAAGGAGATGCAGAGAGCGGAGACACAGGGTGAGAAGGAGAGGCAGAGAGTGGAGACACAGGGTGAGAAGGAGAGGCAAAGAGCGGAGACACAGGGTGAGAAGGAGAGGCAGAGAGTGGAGACACAGGGTGAGAAGGAGAGGCAGAGAGTGGAGACACAGGGTGAGAAGGAGATGCAGAGAGTGGAGACACAGGGTGAGAAGGAGATGCAGAGAGTGGAGACACAGGGTGAGAAGGAGAGGCAGAGAGTGGAGACACAGGGTGAGAAGGAGAGGCAGAGAGTGGAGACACAGGGTGAGAAGGAGATGCAGAGAGCGGAGACACAGGGTGAGAAGGAGTGGCAGAGAGCGGAGACACAGGGTGAGAAGGAGAGGCAGAGAGTGGAGACACAGGGTGAGAAGGAGAGGCAGAGAGTGGAGACACAGGGTGAGAAGGAGAGGCAGAGAGCGGAGACACAGGGTGAGAAGGAGAGGCAGAGAGTGGAGACACAGGGTGAGAAGGAGTAGCAGAGAGTGGAGACACAGGGTGAGAAGGAGATGCAGAGAGCGGAGACACAGGGTGAGAAGGAGAGGCAGAGAGCGGAGACACAGGGTGAGAAGGAGATGCAGAGAGCGGAGACACAAAGTGAGAAGGAGATGCAGAGAGCGGAGACACAGGGTGAGAAGGAGATGCAGAGAGTGGAGACACAGGGTGAGAAGGAGATGCAGAGAGCGGAGACACAAAGTGAGAAGGAGATGCAGAGAGCGGAGACACAGGGTGAGAAGGAGATGCAGAGAGCGGAGACACAGGGTGAGAAGGAGATGCAGAGAGCGGAGACACAGGGTGAGAAGGAGATGCAGAGAGCGGAGACACAGGGTGAGAAGGAGATGCAGAGAGCGGAGACACAGGGTGAGAAGGAGATGCAGAGAGCGGAGACACAGGGTGAGAAGGGCGCAGAGAATTAACAATCCGTGTCAAAAATCCCCATCCAAAGGAGGTGCCCGCTGTTCCCATTCGCTCGCATCCCACATCCCACTGGCAGAGCCAGTTCGTAAACAAACAAATCCCCGGGAGAAATCTTGTCTCAGTCTAAATCCTCTTCTCTCCTTTTAGGATCGCATTTCAGATGGTCGTCGAAATTTTTTTAAAGCTTTTTATTAGTGGCTCCTGTGCCGGTCAAAGATGGCCAATTTGGTTGCCAGATGCGAGTCTCAGCCAGTCTCAGTTCTCAATGAGAATATCTTGATGGCATCGCAGAGAGACACAGAGAGAAACGCATAAGTGGCAGCCCAGCCCAACTTCAAACGGCATAATTGGCTTTTGTCCGTTTCGGCCGGAGGTTTCAGCCAGCACAGGCCTATCCATGTCCCCGCTCTTCCCTGCCTCCTGAAGTGGGGATAAGGATCCCCTTCTCATCCTTGTCTGAAGTCTCGTGGGAGAGTCGCCAAAGGATTTGAAGATCCTTGGCGGTCCCCGGCTTCACTTGCATTTATCTGGCAGAAGGGACCGACTGCCAGTTCTCTGGCCAAGTGGCTCAGGCTTAGCGAGTCCGGACTAATGAAGACCGTGAATCAGTTCCGGTGCTGGGTTGGGATCACTCTCATTCACTGTCATTCACTCTCATTCACTCTCATTCACTGTCATTCACTCTCATTCACTCTCATTCACTCTCATTCACTCTCCTTCACTGTCATTCACTCTCATTCACTCTCATTCACTCTCCTTCACTGTCATTCACTCTCATTCACTCTCATTCACTCTCATTCACTCTCATTCACTCTCATTCACTCTCATTCACTCTCATTCACTCTCATTCACTCTCATTCACTCTCATTCACTCTAATTCACTCTCATTCACTCTCACTCTCATTCACTGTCATTCACTCTAATTCACTCTCATTCACTCTCACTCTCATTCACTGTCATTCACACTCATTCACTCTCATTCACTCTCACTCTCATTCACTGTTATTCACTCTAATTCACTCTCACTATCATTCACTGTCATTCACTCTAATTCACTCTCATTCACTCTCACTCTCATTCACTGTCATTCACTCTCATTCACTCTCACTCTCATTCACTGTTATTCACTCTAATTCACTCTCACTCTCATTCACTGTCATTCACTCTAATTCACTCTCATTCACTCTCACTCTCATTCACTGTTATTCACTCTCATTCACTCTCCTTCACTGTTATTTACTCTCATTCACTCTCATTCACTGTCACTCTCATTCACTGTCATTCACTCTCATTCACTGTCACTCTCATTCACTGTCAATCTCATTCACTCTCACTCTCATTCACTCTCACTCTCATTCACTGTCACTCTCATTCACTGTCACTCTCATTCACTCTCACTCTCATTCACTGTCACTCTCATTCACTGTCAGTCTCATTCACTGTCACTCCCATTCACTGTCAGTCTCATTCACTGTCACTCCCATTCACTGTCAGTCTCATTCACTCTCACTCTCATTCACTCTCACTCTCATTCACTCTCACTCTCATTCACTGTCACTCTCATTCACTGTCACTCTCATTCACTCTCACTCTCATTCACTCTCACTCTCATTCACTGTCACTCTCATTCACTGTCACTCTCATTCACTCTCACTCTCATTCACTGTCACTCTCATTCACTGTCAGTCTCATTCACTGTCACTCTCATTCACTGTCAGTCTCATTCACTCTCACTCTCATTCACTCTCACTCTCATTCACTCTCACTCTCATTCACTGTCACTCTCATTCACTGTCACTCTCGTTCACTCTCACTCTCATTCACTCTCACTCTCATTCACTGTCACTCTCATTCACTGTCACTCTAGTTCACTGAAGAAGATCCGCAGCATCCGAAAATGAAGTCATTCAGCTGAGCACCTTTTGCCCGCAACCAGGCTATTTATTGACACTTCCTTGCCGGCCAACTGTCCGAGAATTTCTGATTATCGGATCGGACAAACTAGGAGTCTGTGTGAGCAGCCCCGGCCACAAGTGGCCGGGCAATGGAGAGTCTTGCAGAGCCAAGTCCAGTCTATGCTGGCCAGCAGTTCCTTCCATTCGTAATCCGGTTAAAGAAGGAATTGGCCGCGCGGCCAAGATCTCTGCTTTCCGATAGGATGGCTGGGCCGGTTTATTGCGCCAGGCCGCGAGTAGCCGCGAGCGACTCCACAAATTTGCTGGCCGGGGTAGCAGTTGGCAAAATCTAATTCTTATTGACACTTGCCACTTCTCCTGGGGGGATGGACTTTGGCGTTTGGTCCGGTATCCTCTGCCCCGGTCTCTCAGGGCCCGCGACACCCGTCTTTTAGTCACTTGTTTGCCCACTGGCGCTCCCCGATCGGTTTAATCCCCTTTTAACCACATTGCCGATTTTTAATGCTGTAAGCAGATGAATCATCCATCTATCCATCTATCTATCTATCTATCTATCTATCTATATATCTATCTATCTATCTATCTATCTATCTATCTATCTATCTATCTATCTATCTATCTATCTATCTATCTATCTATCTATCTATCTATCTATCTATCTATCTATCTATCTATCTATCTATCTATCTATCTATCTATCTATCTATCTATCTATCTATCTATCTATCTATCTATCTATCTATCTATCTATCTATCTATCTATCTATCTATCTATCTATCTATCTATCTATCTATCTATCTATCTATCTATCTATCTATCTATCTATCTATCTATCTATCTATCTATCTATCTATCTATCTATCTATCTATCTATCTATCTATCTATCTATCTATCTATCTATCTATCTATCTATCTATCTATCTATCTATCTATCTATCTATCTATCTATCTATCTATCTATCTATCTATCTATCTATCTATCTATCTATCTATCTATCTATCTATCTATCTATCGTCTGATTCCATTCTGCCTTAAAAATGTGAAAAAGTATCTGATGATAATCCAAAAATATAAATTATTACACATAATGGACAGCTCCCACCAGATCCCACATTCAGCCGCAGCGATAAACGGTTGATTTTGGCCACCCGGTTCCCAGGCTGATTAGGGATCGATCCCAGCCCGGATCAGCTATTAATAACGAGATTCCATGGGAGAGTAGCTGGTAAAATCGAATCGAAACGGATGAGGCGGACCAGCAGCTTCCGTGCCAATCTGGCTGACCGCTCGGGATTTCTGAGGAGTTTTATCCCCCAATCCATCGGATTCTTTCTTTGCGCCAACCGATTTGGATAATTGTTTACGCTGCCCGCTGCGCTTCGCTTTGTGGGGGATTTTTCGAATTTAGGGATCGCCTTGCAATAATAATACGGGGATCGGACTGGCTCTGGGGGGCGGGGCAGCTTCAGTTCCCACGCTTCTGTAACTCCCTGCAGCTGCGACTTCGCTTGATTGCTGCGCCTGATAAACAGCGATTAGTGTGTCTGTGCCCTGTCTGTGCCCTGTCTGTCTGTCTGTCTGTCTGTCTGTCTGTCTGTCTGTCTGTCTGTCTGTCTGTCTGTCTGTCTGTCTGTCTGTCTGTCTGTCTGTCTGTCTGTCTGTCTGTCTGTCTGTCTGTACCCTGTCTGTGCCCTGTCTGTCTGTCTGTACCCTGTCTGTGCCCTGTCTGTCTGTCTGTACCCTGTCTGTGCCCTGTCTGTCTGTCTGTACCCTGTCTGTGCCCTGTCTGTCTGTCTGTACCCTGTCTGTGCCCTGTCTGTCTGTCTGTACCCTGTCTGTGCCCTGTCTGTCTGTCTGTCTGTCTGTCTTAGTGTCTGTCTGTCTGTCTGTCTGTCTGTCTGTCTTAGTGTCTGTCTGTCTGTCTGTCTGTCTGTCTGTCTGTCTGTCTGTCTGTCTGTCTGTCTGTCTGTCTGTCTGTCTGTCTGTCTGTCTGTCTGTCTGTCTGTCTGTCTGTCTGTCTGTCTGTCTGTCTGTCTGTCTGTCTGTCTGTCTGTCTGTCTGTCTGTCTGTCTGTCTGTCTGTCTGTCTGTCTGTCTGTCTGTCTTAGTGTCTGTCTGTCTGTCTGTCTGTCTGTCTGTCTGTCTGTCTGTCTGTCTGTCTGTCTGTCTGTCTGTCTGTCTGTCTGTCTGTCTGTCTGTCTGTCTGTCTGTCTGTCTGTCTGTCTGTCTGTCTGTCTGTCTGTCTGTCTGTCTGTCTGTCTGTCTGTCTGTCTGTCTGTCTGTCTGTCTGTCTGTCTGTCTGTCTGTCTGTCTGTCTGTCTGTCTGTCTGTGTGTCTGTCTGTCTGTCTGTCTGTCTGTCTGTCTGTCTGTCTGTCTGTCTGTCTGTCTGTCTGTCTGTCTGTCTGTCTGTCTGTCTGTCTGTCTGTCTGTCTGTCTGTCTGTCTGTCTGTCTGTCTGTCTGTCAGTCTGTCTGTCTGTGTGTCTGTCTGTCTGTCTGTCTGTCTGTCTGTCTGCCAGCCTCGGTGTTTCCTCATCGACTAATTCAGCTCTCTTTCCCTTTCCCCGCGGCCGTTTTCCGCCATCAATCTATCCAAGTGTACCTATTTATCTTCACTTAACTCTCTCCTGTGATCTGTGCAGCCATCCAACCTAAACAGTTCCCCGTCTTCATCCTAGCAGTCCAGCATTATCGGCCATGTTTGCGTCGGCGGTAGCGGCGGTGTCAGGTTCAGCCAGGAGCGGTGGCTCCGGCGGGTGCCACCACAAGAGGCCCGGGGGAAAAACTTCGCTCAGCCGGTGCCGTTCATGTTTCACGGCGGCTTGCATTGCCGACAGACTCGCCGATCGGCTTCGAACCCCTCTCGAGTGTCTCGGGCGTAATGAGGGCCGAGGCAAGTTTATCTGGGAGCAAGAAGTGGCCTATGGGAAATCCTCCCAGGTGCCAAGTGGGCGGCGGCAGCCTGTTTATTGTCAAACCATCTTCACCCGATGGGCCTCTTTAACAGGAGGAGAGGAAATGTGCAAGGGAAATCTAGGCCGAAGGGATATTTGGGATAACAATCTGATTTGGGAGCTAAGTGAGCGATATTAAGGTCAAGATTTCGATGTGTTTATCGAGGACCTTCACTCCGGTCCCTGAAGCAGCGGGGTTGTTAATCGGGGCTGCCAATGGCCGAAGTCAGCTCCTCTTACAGGTGTGGAGGTTGGAAAACAAGAAGGGCCTTCAAGCAGTCGTGCAGGCGTTCGCTTTCACTAGAGGCAGTTAGCGCCTGAAGTGGACCACCTTAATAAACGCTATTTCGATACATATCGGCAATCGGGATGATTTTCGGCTGCAAGTCTTGCCACGTTAACTGAAATTCCCCACACCGACTGGCGCCACTCACACACACAGACTGGCGCCACTAACACACACAGACTGGCGCCACTAACACACCCAGACTGGCGCCACTAACACACACAGACTGGCGCCACTAACACACCCAGACTGGCGCCACTAACACACCCAGACTGGCGCCACTCACACACACAGACTGGCGCCACTAACACACACAGACTGGCGCCACTAACACACACAAACTGGCGCCACTAACACACACAGACTGGCGCCACTAACACACACAAACTGGCGCCACTAACACACACAGACTGGCGCCACTAACACACACAGACTGGCGCCACTAACACACACAGACTGGCGCCACTCACACACACAGACTGGCGCCACTAACCCATCATCCTACCTTATCCCGGACTTCTGTCTGCCTTTTAACATTCTCACCCTCTGTGGGTAAAACTGCCACAGGCGATGCAGATATTGATGGGGCATCTTTAGCAAGTATCAACAGAGGTCAGCCAGTTAAAGCAATGAAGCAGATTTCAAGAGTTTAATGTATTGCGTCCACGCTCGACGCTTTGAGGTAACGCTACTATCGGCAGTTTAATGCCGCAGGGGGTGTATAGAGGGTCTCAAAATTTCACACTGAAACCTTCATCACTTCTCTATCATATTATCACGCCTGGAACTTGCCAAGAGAGATAAGAATCTGTCTGTTACTTAATCATGTTGATAATGACGAACTGGCAAAAATCTGATTTTAAACCTTGAGTTTAAGTTGAGCACGACTCCAAATAGACTTTGAGCCTATTGTCCCTGAGGGTTCTACCCTGGCAGTGTGCTCTGGTGGTATGTCATTGAAATCATGAGCTTTAATTCTGTCATTTCGTGTTTCAACTGTTTTATACCAGATGTATTGGTCCGAAAACTTTTCTTGATGGATGTGACAGCATTTTCTGGAGACATTTGACAGCATTTTCTGGAGAGATTTGACAGCATTTTCTGGAGACATTTGATAGCATTTTCTGAAGAGATTTGACAGCATTTTCTGGTGAGATTTGACAGCATTTTCTGGAGAGATTTGACAGCATTGTCTGGAGAGATTTGACAGCATTTAGCGACAGATTTGATGGCATTTTAGGGACAGAATTGACAGCATTCAGGGACAGATCTGACAGCATTCAGGGACAGATCTGACAGTATTTTAGGGACTGATCTGACAGCATTTTAGGGACAGATCTGACAGCATTTTAGGGACAGATCTGACAGCATTTTAGGGACAGATCTGACAGCATTTTAGGGACTGATCTGACAGCATTTTAAGGACAGATCTGACAGCATTTTAGGGACTGATCTGACAGCATTTTAGGGACTGATCTGACAGCATTTTAGGGACTGATCTGACAGATTTTTAGGGACAGATCTGACAGCATATTAGGGACTGATCTGACAGCATTTTAGGGACACAATTGACAAAATTTTCTGAAGAGATTTGACAGCATTTTAAGTTCAGATTCGATACAAAATTCTATCTGCCTGCATCAGCCAATTTCTGAACCATTCTCTTCTAGGAGCAACTCATTTTGCTTCACTCAGGAAGCAAATTTAACAGCACAGGAAGCAAGCAGTGCAGCGGATTGGCTTTTTGACAGCGGAAAGACAGTTATGCAGACATTCTCAATGGATGTTGCAGAATCTGAAAACAACAATAAGCATTTATTCTCTGCATTGTCTTGCTCAGATTTTTCTGTAGTTTTTTTTGTTTTCTCCAAGTTGCCCCGAGGCAGCTAGAAGGCGCCCGGAAGCCGGCTTCCAGAACAACAATCGTCCTTCCGATGCTGCCTTTCTGCCTCGCTTCGGGGCATCAGAACGCGCGGCTTTTCAATTCTATCGATAGGAATTTCGGGGCCAGTTCCGTGCGGGAAGCGGTCAGCTCCCAAGTGCCTGCAGCAATGAGGAGCTCGTGGTGGCATTGTTTGCTCTTTCACTCAATAAAAACTTGAAAAACTCCCCAAACTTCCCGCTGGCAGAGTGCTGAGAAGAAATATAGCAATTGGGCTCAGATTTAGACAGAAACAATGGACAGATTGATTGAATGAAAGTTCTGCAATGTTTTAACTTGACTTGATTCTTCCTAAGCAAAAAACCCGGCCCAGGGGGGAATGGGGTGCTCGTCAAGGTGAAGTTAGGATTAATTGGATGACAAATAAGCAGAACTATTTGAGTCACTTAGCAGCTTGCGTGCTCAAGTCTGCCTTGCCGAGGCTGAGTTGAAAGTCTTTGTTGGAAAACAAAGATTAGGATGTAAAATGATGGGCTTGAGTTCTGCCAGTTGATACAATATAGGTTGTGTAGGCGCTATAGTCAATCGCATGGACACTCAGGGAAAGGTTGTGCACGGCAGGCATGTGTCTGCGGCCGAAACAGAAGTGCGAGAAAGATGAGATGAGATGCAACAGAGAAATGAGATGCTACAGAGAGATGAGATGAGATGAGATAAGAAGCTACGGAGAGATGAGATGAGATGAGATGCTACAGAGAGATGAGATGAGATGAGATAAGAAGCTACGGAGAGATGAGATGAGATGAGATGAGATAAGATAAGAAGCTACAGAGAGATGAGATAAGAAGCTACAGAGTGATGAGATGAGATAAGATAAGAAGCTACAGAGAGATGAGATAAGAAGCTACAGAGAGATGAGATAAAAAGCTACAGAGAGATTAGATGAGCTGCTACAGAGAGATGAGACGCCTTGACAACAGTCACAGCAAATCGGGTTAGGTGCTAATGCTAACAATAGAAATATGATTCCTTTCGCGGCTTACACGGCAACCGCGTGGCAACGGTGCTAAAATAACTCCCCCCACACAGCCTGTAATCATTTCTCCCATGCCAAGGAAGAGAGATCCCTACGGCCATCGAAATCCGATGCCCAGGTGCCAACTGAATATTCGCAATGGATTTCTCAGCCACCTATTGGCCAATTTGAACAAAAAACGGTTTTTTTTTCTATCGCTTCTCTACGGCTGAAAGCTGACACCCAAAGCGCAGCGATCTGATGCTTGTTCCGCAGGTCTGTTTGCTTTTTGGAAGACAATATTAATACCTGCAGAGCGACGACACCCAGGAAATGAACTTTGGAATGCTATTATAATTAATATAGAGCTAGTGGGTTGCTATCTCAGACTTGTAAGCAGATATTTGGTGGGTCCGGAGATATGTTGCTTTTAAGGTGAACTTTATTTATAGCCCATAGAGACATTGTTAATCTTTGGCAGGGTGCCAATATCAGTGGTGGCTGAGTTCATGGGCTTATGAATGAGCTCATATGTGAGTTAATGAGTGACTTCATGAGAGTGACTTCATGAGAGTGACTTCATGAGAGTGACTTCATGAGAGTGACTTCATGAGAGTGACTTCATGAGAGTGACTCACGAGAGTGACTTCATGAGAGTGACTTCCTGAGAGTGACTTCATCTGAGAGTGACTTCGTGAGAGTGACAAGAGAGAGTGAATACATGAGAGAGTGAATACATGAGAGAGTGACTCATGAGAGAGTGACTTCATGAGAGTGGCAAGAGAGAGTGACTACATGAGAGTGACAAGAGAGAGTGACTTCATCTGAGAGTGACTTCATGAGAGTGACTTCATCTGAGAGTGACTTCATGAGAGTGACTTCATGAGAGAGTGACCATATGAGAGAGTGGACTTTATGAGTGACATTATGAGTGACTTCGCGAGATTCTCAAAAATTGTTAGAGCGTTAAATTTTGGCACTCTGCGGCCAGCACTTATTTTAATTTCATTTAATTAGGGCTGTTTGCAGGCACTCCACGCCGAGCTCATTAATAATTAATTATTTATTAGACTTCTACCGCTACCCAACCGTATCGAACATGGAGTCAAGTTTGTACACACAACACACGCATCTGGGAGCCACCAGTCCTCTCTCCCCCTTGCCCCATCACAAAACTGAGCCATGGGGTCAATTGAGCGCGCGAATCAAGTTATTTGCCGAGTTGTAGCAAAGTCCTCGAGCACGACGCTCCTGCGCGGTGTATGCTGCTTAATAATAGGTAGACATGAGGCGTGCATGCAGTGTTTGCTCAGGGATCTGAGGGTGTTTCAGCTCATGGCACTATTGATATTCTGCATATTTAGCATGCTATATGGTCCTATAGGAGTGTTGGCTGCTTTATTTTAAAGAGCGCCAAGGTTATTGTGAGGGGCGCCTCCAAGGTCATTATCAGGGGCGCCGCCAAGGTCATTATCACGGGGAGCCGCCAAGATCATTATCAGGGGCGCCTCCAAGGTCATTATCAGGGGCGCCTCCAAGGTCATTATCAGGGGCGCCAAGGTCATTATCAGGGGCGCCGCCAAGGTCATTATCAGGGGCGCCAAGGTCATTATCAGGGGCGTCAAGGTCATTATGAGGGGCGCCTCCAAGGTCATTATCAGGGGCGCCAAGGTCATTATCAGGGGCGCCAAGGTCATTATGAGGGGCGCTTCCAAGGTCATTATCAGGGGCGCCAGGGTCATTATCAGGGGCGCCGCCAAGGTCATTATCAGGGGCGCCGCCAAGGTCATTATCAGGGGCGCCGCCAAGGTCATTATCAGGGGCGCCGCCAAGGTCATTATCAGGGGCGCCAAGGTCATTATCAGGGGCGCCGCCAAGGTCATTATCAGGGGCGCCACCAAGGTCATTATCAGGGGCGCCGCCAAGGTCATTATCAGGGGCGCCAAGGTCATTATCAGGGGCGCCAAGGTCATTATCAGGGGCGTCAAGGTCATTATGAGGGGCGCCTCCAAGGTCATTATCAGGGGCGCCAAGGTCATTATCAGGGGCGGCAAGGTCATTATGAGGGGCGCTTCCAAGGTCATTATCAGGGGCGCCAGGGTCATTATCAGGGGCGCCTCCAAGGTCATTATCAGGGGCGCCGCCAAGGTCATTATCAGGGGCGCCAGGGTCATTATCAGGTGCGCCGCCAAGGTCATTATCAGGGACGCCGCCAAGGTCATTATCAGGGGCGCCGCCAAGGTCATTATCAGGGGCGCCAAGGTCATTATCAGGGGCGCCAAGGTCTTTATCAGGGGCGCCAAGGTCACGATTAGATGCCAAGATAGTCATAAAGAAGAGCGTCATGTTGCGGTCGGTCAGAAGGCGCCAAAAGTAAGCAAGCCTGCAATCTACAGCTTTCTCGATCATTTAGCCGCGTTGGATATGGGAACTCCTTCTCCCCTCTCCCACCCTCAGACCCAGCAGCCAATTGCAAGCGCTGCAGTCTCGGATGAGGCGTCCAGCATCAAAACCCTGGCAGCCAATGGCGCCCCGGCCCGCAATTCCGGCCCCCTCTGCCCCCGTCGCCACCCCCGCCCTCTTCTAAAAGAGAAATCGGCCGCTCAAGCAAGAGAAGACCCACAACAGCAAAGCCGCTCCGAGACAAATTTGAAACAGAAGAAAATTCAAGCTGGATAGCAACACGGAGCGGCTCCTTCACGACTTGATGAAGGACAGGAAATTGGCGCTGCAACATCTGGTCGGAATGCAGCAGCAGCAGCAGCAGCAGCAGCAGCCGCCAGCTCCGCAGTCGCCGCAGTCGCCAACACAGCAGCAGCAGCAGCCGCCGCCGCCTCCTCCGCCGCCGCCACCACCGCCGCTCTTCCTGCCGCCTCCGCTGCCGTCGCTGCAGTTCAGCCCCGACCAGGTTGGCCGCGTCTGCGAGACTCTGGAAGAGTCCGGCGACATCGAACGGCTCGGCCGGTTCCTCTGGTCGTTGCCGGCCAACCCGCTGCTGTGGGAGGCGCTGAACCGTCAGGAGTCCATCCTGAGGGCCCGCGCCATTGTGGCCTTCCACACCGGCAACTACCGGGAGATGTACCACCTCATGGAGCTGCACCACTTCGGCAAGGAGTCGCACGCTAAGCTGCAGACTCTGTGGCTGGAGGCGCACTACCTGGAGGCCGAGAAGCTCCGGGGCCGCCCGCTCGGGCCGGTGGACAAGTACCGGGTGCGCAAGAAGTACCCGATGCCCCGGACCATCTGGGACGGCGAGCAGAAGACGCACTGTTTCAAGGAGCGAACCAGAGGCCTGCTGCGCGAGTGGTACCTGCAGGACCCGTACCCCAACCCGGCCAAGAAGCGGGAGCTGGCCTCGGCCACGGGCCTGACGCCCACCCAGGTTGGCAACTGGTTCAAGAATCGGAGGCAGCGAGACCGGGCCGCGGCGGCCAAGAACAGGTGAGAGTTTTAATCTGCGCTTGAGGAAAAAACTGCTTATAGAGATGCTGGTTAGATGACGCAAATGCTGGTGTTTAGATGTCTTAGGTCATGGTTCTAGATCTAAGATATACAGCTAAGCGAGGTGTTCTTATAGATGCTACTTGGTGAGGTGTCTATAGATGCCGGTTAGTGGGGTGTCTAGATGCCGGTTAGTGGGGTGTCTAGATGCCGGTTAGTGAATGGTGTCTAGATGCCGGTTAGTGAATGGTGTCTAGATGCCGGTTAGTGAATGGTGTCTAGATGCCGCTTAGTGAATGGTGTCTAGATGCCGCTTTGTGAATGGTGTCTAGATGCCGGTTAGTGAATGGTGTCTAGATGCCGGTTAGTGAGGTGTCTAGATGCCGGTTAGTGAGGTGTCTAGATGCCGGTTAGTGAGGTGTCTAGATGCCGGTTAGTGAGGTGTCTAGATGCCGGTTAGTGAATGGTGTCTAGATGCCGGTTAGTGAGGTGTCTAGATGCCTAGATGCTACTTAGTGAGGTGTCTATAGATGCCGGTTAGTGGGGTGTCTAGATGCCGGTTAGTGAATGGTGTCTAGATGCCGGTTAGTGAATGGTGTCTAGATGCCGGTTAGTGAATGGTGTCTAGATGCCGGTTAGTGAATGGTGTCTAGATGCCGCTTAGTGAATGGTGTCTAGATGCCGCTTTGTGAATGGTGTCTAGATGCCGGTTAGTGAATGGTGTCTAGATGCCGGTTAGTGAGGTGTCTAGATGCCGGTTAGTGAGGTGTCTAGATGCCGGTTAGTGAGGTGTCTAGATGCCGGTTAGTGAATGGTGTCTAGATGCCGGTTAGTGAGGTGTCTAGATGCCGGTTAGTGAGGTGTCTAGATGCCGGTTAGTGAGGTGTCTAGATGCCGGTTAGTGAGGTGTCTAGATGCCGGTTAGTGAATGGTGTCTAGATGCCGGTTAGTGAGGTGTCTAGATGCCGGTTAGTGAGGTGTCTAGATGCCGGTTAGTGAGATGTCTAGGTGTCTACTCTAGATGAGGTAGTTCGGAGGGTGTGTCTAGACTGCACTGTTGTCAGTCAGTCAGTCAGTGAGTGACTGACCCCAACTGCAAATTGGGGTCAGTCACCGATGCAGTGAACAGAGCAAGTTGTTGGATCTGTATAGGGAATCTTCTACGTGTATTCAAGGGCGGCAACAGGACAGTCCTCCAGCCATTATTCAGCCGAAAAAAACTTTCCCTTAAAAAACACTTCCCCATGCAATTCAGGCCTCTCAAGGTCCTCCGCTCTGCAGCTGAGGTTTATTGTTCCCAAACACTGTGCCAGCCTCAATGCCTCATCAAATGCCATAGCATGCAGTCGCGCATCTTTGTCGCAGGGGGGGGGGCAGCTCCTCCTTTATTTCTCGCTGACACACGGCTATTGCCTGTTGTTTCAATTGCTTCTAGCAGCAGCGGCAGTCATACATGCACTTGAAGGGACTCCTTTCCAAGAATCCATCAGTTGCATTGGTGTGTCTCTGTAGTATTTTTTCTTTCACCTATCCTGAGTGTAAGGCATCTATCCCCACCCCATGCTGTGGGACTGCGGCGTCAGACAGTCTGGCTGCTGAGAGAGACAGCAGAGGAGGGGGTGGGGGCGGGGCCGGCCCAGCAACAGAACCCCCATTATCTCACTCTATAAGGCGCTAATGCAAGTCTTTTATAAAAGTTGTGCAGCGTGCAGAGCAGATGACTGAGATGTCACCTCGCCTCAGATGCCGTGACAGGTCCATCAGAATGGGCCCTCTATGCCACTCTGATATTATCTACATCTCACTTGAATCTTTGAGTGAGACATGTATATAGCTACCTTGGAATTGTATTTTTACATTGCCAATTTGCTACAGACTGCAATAAGCAGAGATGGACAGCTATACTCGAGTCTTGCTGCACTGCACCGTGATAATAGCATCGCAAGGGTCTCAAGATGACAGCTTAACCCAACCAATCCCTCGGCCCCCCCCCACTGCTCAAGTGGATGCTTCCAAAAAATGAAAAAAAACAGCAGTATAAACCATGCATGATGTGCGGCTCAAGTTCTGTGACAGGTCATAACTTTAAAGACATCGTATATGCAAATAACAAACTGTTTAAATAAGTTGACCTGGAAACTTTTCGACCGAAAGAGAATAGTTCATTATAGAACATTATAGAATAAAAGAGAATAACATTATTGTGACATGCAGCTTTTAAACTAAAAGAAAACAATAACCAAAAAACCTGTTAAATTTCAGAAAAACCCAACCTTAGCCCTTATAAACCTAAACCCATATAAACCTAAACCTCAACCTAAAATTAACCCATATAAACGTCCAGACCTAAACTAAACCCATATAAACCTCCGAACCTAAACTAAACCCATATGAACCTCCCAACCTAAACTAAACCCATATGCACCTCCCAACCTAAACTAATGCCATAACCTAAAGTAAACACCATATAAACTTAAACCCCAACCTAAACTAAACCCATATAACCCCCAACCTAAACTAAAGCCATATAAACCTCCCAACCTAAACTAAAGCCATAACCTAAACTAAACCCCATATAAACTTAAACCCCAACCTAAACTAAACCCATATAACCCCCAACCTAAACTAAAGCCATAACCTAAACTAAACCCCATATAAACTTAAACCCAAACCTAAACTAAAACCATTTGAAAAATCCCGAAAACACATGATAACATCAAGATTTACCTGCGAAACAATAATAAGCTGCTACAGAACCGCTCTATTTTTGAACTGATTTTATAGTCTGGCCGCCAAGCAATAAAGTTTAGAGTGTAGGCAATGAAATTAAATTCGATTAATTGGTATGATGAAGCCCCAAGATTGAGAAGGACTCATTACAGGTCTATAAAAATAGCTCCACCGGTATAGACAGACACATGGACTGCATGGAGAGGACGGGGGGTGGGCGATATCGTGACTGTAATAATTACACAAAAATTGAGACCCGAGCTTGTGATGGCTGGGGTTTGGTATCCAGCCGCCCGAACCCCCAACCCCCATTTTTAACACCCTTGCAACCCCGCTGAGAGAGTAATAGGAATCCTGGCTGGTGTCTAAAATTGCACAATACGGCGCCCCAGACTGTCTATGGCCCAGCCCGCCTCGCCCGCATTGCCTCCGCCTCCCATATGGTCCGTCTTCTAGAATATAACATAATAATAGATATCAACATAATCTCGCGAATTAGATTGCTTCATAGTCATTCATAATAGACGGTAGGAGCGTGTTAAGTTCGGTAAGCGCAGTTGGTGGTCCTTCTGACTCGATTCTATCGGCTTGTTCATAACGAATTGTGCCAATATTTGCTTTAGCTGTATAGGGCGTGTAGCGTTAGATGGTGGACATGCAGATGGTCCTCGCGGTGAGTTTGGATTTGGGGAAGCTGGTTTAGCACCGTCCACTATAGTTTAGTCTACTGTTGATGTTGCTAATCTTTAAGTCTGTGCCACTTTTCAAGATTTGAGTGCAAATTTTAAAAGATCCAAGAGTGTCATTTTGAATATTAGAGCTCCATTCCGAAAATTAATGTGCCATTTTAAATATTCGAGTGCTTTTATTGAAAGTTAGAGTGCCATTTTAAATATCAGAGGGCCATTTTTTTAATATCAGAGTGCCATTTTTGAATATCCGAGTGCCATTTTTAATATCAGAGTGCCATTTTAAATGTCAGAGTGCCATTTTTAAATATCGGAGTGCCATTTTTAATATCGGGTGCCACTTTGAATATCAGAGTGCCATCTATGCCTGCGTATACATAGGTAGGTACAAAAGTCTCTAACATATCTATGCGCTAAGCAGCATGTTTAAGCAAAGTTTTGATAGCCACTGAGAGAACCTGTCAATCACTCGTCAATCACACCAACTCAAGCTTTCAAACTGCAGCGCCCCAGTCTCCCTTCGTGAGGCGAGAAGGCAGCAAAGGGCCAACACCTTCCAGCCCCTGGAGTTCCGTTTTGGCAAATGCAACAATTCAAATAATGAATAATTAATGATGTGAGCCAGCTAACTGACTGGTCCGCAATATGCCGGAGCATGGGGCACCCCAGCTGTGAGCAGCCGAACGAGTGTGCTCACTGCGCTCAAGTTGCAGCCACTGCTTGGGAACTATGGTACTCAGATTAGATAAGCAAGGAATTCCAGACCTAGTAACTGTTCTCAAAGATTTTTGAGTCAATGAAATCGGGAATAGAACAGCAGTATTTATTCATTTAAAATTTTCTGAACCGAAAAAAATCTGATTAAAAATGGAATCGAGAAATTTTATTTAAAGAAAATATCCTACTCGGGATCGTGATGTCTAACAATGCCCTCACAGGTGACAGGGGCGTAAATGCGGAACTGAGAGTCAATAGGACTGTATCATGGGAAAGCTCATGCAGGGGGGATTATTATCCCCAGGTGTCAGATGAAAGGGGCTTGAAATCGTGACCGTTAATTGTGTCCCTGCTACGCTTGCGCAGCCTCCTCTAATCTCTTCATCGTTGACTTCTCATCCTAAAGGCTCATTTTCGCCTCCCGTGACGGTGGGGGGGCAAGAAGCCCCTGTGATTACGGATTGCCCGTCGTGTGTGGGTGTGAGCAGCCCATTGATCCGCTGCTCAGAGGTGCTGCCGGTAGGGCCGGACGTGCGAAAACTTCAAGGCAAAGAGCGCTGATTACAGCTTATAGTTTTGCTAGCAGGTGTAATAGGGGCGGCAGTTTTGTCAGCTTCTGACAAAAACTCCTGCATTGTCTATAATTCTATTGTTTAATAAGCCGTCACCGAATACCCTCTTGGTCAATATCTTTTTGTAATTTGTAATTTTTCATTCAGTGTGGCGAGTGTTTTTTTAGAGTTGTGGCGCTATTTCGTAGTTTAGTTGTGGCGCCATTTAGTTTAGTGTAGCGCCATTGTAGTTTAGTTGTGGCGTTGTACTGTAGTTTAGTGTGGCGCCAATTTGTAGTTTAGTTTGGTGCCATTTTGTAGTTTAGTTGTGGCGCCATTTTGCAGTTTAGTGTGGCGCCATTTTGTAGTTTAGTTGTGGCACCATTCTGTAGTTTAGTTGGGTACCATTCTGTAGTTTAGTGTGGCGCCATTGTAGTTTAGTTGTGGCGTTGTACTGTAGTTTAGTGTGGCGCCATTTTGTAGTTTAATGTGGCGCCATTCTGTAATTTATTGTGGCGCCATTTTTTAGTTTAGTTGTGGCGTTATACTGTAGCTTAGTGTGGCGCCATTTTGTAGTTTAGTTGTGGCGCCATTTTGTAGTTTAGTTGTGGCACCATTTTGTAGTTTAGTTGTGGCGCCATTTTGTAGTTTAGTTGTGGCGTCATTTTGTGGCTTAGTTGTAGCGCTATCCTGTAGTTTAGTTGTGGCGCCATTTTGTGGTTTAGTTTGGCGCCAATTTGTAGTTTAGTTGTGGCGCCATTTTGCAGTTTAGTGTGGCGCCATTTTGTAGTTTACTTGTGGCGCCATTTTGTAGTTTAGTGTGGCGCTATTTTGTAGTTTAGTGTGGCGCCATTCTGTAGTTTAGTGTGGCGCTCTTCAAGGCTGTGGCGCTGTCTGGCGGCGCAAAAACTAAGCGAGCAGTCGCCACTCCCCAAAATTCAATTCCCAGAGGATTTCCAAAATTTTTTGACACCACAAGTGGCCGTCTCTATCTTAATCGGTATCGCATTTCACTAATCCCGATTGAAAGCTGCTGGCAGTCACGCGCTACTCTCATAGCCAATTCAACAGCTCAGTTTCAACCATATATTGGTAACTTGCTGTTGGGAAAAATAGATAGAGGATCATTTTCCCCGGGGCACTGCAGATAGCCAAGGGAATAATACAGTAAATGGGTGATTTTATCCTTGGGAGGACAGAAACTAGACCCGAGCTCACTCGAACAGACAGAGGCGCTCGAAGGGAGGTGTGAAACGAGATCCTCTTCTCCCACTATTACTGAAAATTTGAATTTTGATCCGGCCTCTGTCAACAGCAATCAGGCGAAGATCTTGAATTGGGGCAGGCAGCCCCCCCTGTGCTTGGCTTGCAGGAATGGCCGGGGCACTGTTTGAGTGAAAGTGAAATTGCAAGCCCAAGCCTTATTGGTGTTTGCTTAATAACTGTTATGACTTCCGACATTTGTGGTGCCAACCCGCGATGGGAGTCTTTTAATAAAGAGAGAGATCTGCTATTTGAATTGAATTGCGTATTTTCCTTGGCGCTACAAGGTTCAAGGCACCGATTTTGGCTCTGGACTCTTTATTTGAAAAAGAGGGAACGTAGTGCAAGCCAAGTCTATGAGAGCCAATCATCACGACAAGGGCAGAGAAAGCGTTTAACGTTGAGTGTTACACTTTGAAGCTATAAACACCCACTTTGGTGCATTAAACACCCACTTTGGAGCTATAAACACCCTCTTTGGAGCTATAAACACCCACTTTGGAGCTATAAACACCCACTTTGGAGCTACAAACACCCTCTTTGGAGCTATAAACACCCACTTTGGAGCTATAAACACCCACTTTGGAGCTATAAACACCCACTTTGGAGCTATAAACACCCACTTTGGAGCTATAAACACCTACTTTGAAGCTATAAACACCCACTTTGGATCTATAAACACCCACTTTGGAGCTATAAACACTCACTTTGGAGTAGGGGTGTTCGGGGTTCGGGGTCGGGTTTTGGTACCGGGTTCGGGTTCGGGGTAGGTGTTCCGGGTCGGGTTCGGGGTTCGGGGTAGGGGTACCGGGTTCGGGGTTCGGGTCGGGTTTGGCCACCGGGTTTTCGGGTTTTTCGGGGTTTTGAACAATTATCATTCTCAATAGTATTTTCAAGCACTTTTTACTCCTTATGCAAAATCCACAATGCGAAAGATATGCATTGAGTTTCAGGTACAACTTAAGTTATATTTTACATACAATTTGAAACGGAAATAGCAGATAGAACCATGGATTCATTTACACTTTCTGGTAAATAACGATTGTAGTTTTTCGACCCATTCAGTCTTGCAGTTGATGATTTAAAAAATTACGTTCAGTAATAATTTTGCATGTGCTACGTGTAACATGGTCTGAACTTCTGGATTGGATGAGGAAGCTTAAAATGTATAAATACATTATTATTCTCCACGCATCAGTCGCCAATCAATTATCACAATGATTACCTACTCTTATCAGCATACAATTTTATGTAAAGACGTGACCACTTTAGTTTTTACATAGCAATTCTGTTATACCACTACTGACTGACTGTTAACTGTAGTCAAAAGTAAAAATAAATATATATTTGTGATTAACTCTCCTGTTTCATTGTTTCATTGTTTTATCTGTGCCATCTCTTTATCGCTCTAGTTCTATCTCTACTGATATCTACACTACAGGGTAGAATCTAATTTTATTGTACTCTATTTTTGCAGCTTAAATAAACTCATAGATGTAATATTACTATGAAAGCAATTTCGTTGTAAGTATAGGTACGAAATGGTCCTGATTTTAGTTGTGAACTTTCATGTATCTTACTATTAGATCTTGGGTCGTGGTATTCCTTCCATCTCAATCCCAATCCCATTGCAAGAAGTGTTTCATATTTCTTTTCCTAGTTGTAGAGTAGCTAAGGGAAATAAAACCACAAGGCTAAGTGGTTGAAGCTGTTAAGGCACATCTCAATGTATAAAACTGATTTTAAAACTGAAATTCAAAACTAAAAACTGAAAAATTGAAAACTGAAAACTGAATTTATTAAAATGATTGACCAAAATAAGCGTGAAAATGTTCGGGGTTACGTTCGGGGTCGGGTCGGGTTTTGGTACCGGGTTCGGGGTTCGGGGTTGGAAGAAATGTTCGGGACGGGGTTCGGGGTTCGGGGTAGGGGTACCGGGTTCGGGGTAAACCCCGAACCCCGAAAAAATGGCCGACCCGAACACCCCTACTTTGGAGCTATAAAAACCTCTTTTGAAGCTATAAAGACCTACTTTGGAGCTATAAAGACCTACTTTGGAGCTATAAACACCTAATTTGGAGCTATAAACACCTAATTTGGAGCTATAAACACTCACTTTGAAGCTATAAACACCCACTTTGGAGCTATAAGCACCCACTTTGAAGCTATAAACACCCACTTTGATGCTATAAACACCTACTTTGAAGCTATAAACACCTACTTTGGTGCATTAAACACCCACTTTGGAGCTATAAACACCTACTTTGGAGCTATAAACACCCACTTTGGAGCTATAAACACCCACTTTGAAGCTATAAACACCCACTTTGGAGCTATAAGCACCCACTTTGAAGCTATAAACACCCACTTTGATGCTATAAACACCTACTTTGAAGCTATAAACACCTACTTTGGTGCATTAAACACCCACTTTGGAGCTATAAACACCTACTTTGGAGCTATAAACACCCACTTTGGAGCTATAAACACCCACTTTGGAGCTATAAACACTCACTTTGAAGCTATAAACACCCACTTTGGAGC
This sequence comes from Macrostomum lignano, assembly GCA_002269645.1. Taxonomy (NCBI): domain Eukaryota; kingdom Metazoa; phylum Platyhelminthes; family Macrostomidae; genus Macrostomum; species Macrostomum lignano. The sequence goes on from NIVC01002781.1 coordinate 33,429, forward strand.
TATAAACACTCACTTTGGAGCTATAAAAACCTCTTTTGAAGCTATAAACACCTACTTTGGAGCTATAAAGACCTACTTTGGAGCTATAAACACCTAATTTGGAGCTATAAACACCTAATTTGGAGCTATAAACACTCACTTTGAAGCTATAAACACCCACTTTGGAGCTATAAGCACCCACTTTGAAGCTATAAACACCCACTTTGATGCTATAAACACCTACTTTGAAGCTATAAACACCTACTTTGGTGCATTAAACACCCACTTTGGAGCTATAAACACCTACTTTGGAGCTATAAACACCCACTTTGGAGCTATAAACACCCACTTTGAAGCTATAAACACCCACTTTGGAGCTATAAGCACCCACTTTGAAGCTATAAACACCCACTTTGATGCTATAAACACCTACTTTGAAGCTATAAACACCTACTTTGGTGCATTAAACACCCACTTTGGAGCTATAAACACCTACTTTGGAGCTATAAACACCCACTTTGGAGCTATAAACACCCACTTTGGAGCTATAAACACCCACTTTGGAGCTATAAACACTCACTTTGAAGCTATAAACACCCACTTTGGAGCTATAAACACTCACTTTGGAGCTATAAAAACCTCTTTTGAAGCTATAAACACCTACTTTGGAGCTATAAACACTCACTTTGGAGCTATAAACACCTACTTTGGAGCTATAAACACCCACTTTGGAGCTATAAACACCCACTTTGGGGCTATAAACACCTAATTTGATGCATTAAAGACAAAACTCCTGACATTCTGAAATCAAATAGCTCACTTTTCAAACGCCACCTCTCCCAGACTCCACGGTGCGAACTCCTGCGACTCCAACAATTTGGACGGCGACGGGCCGTCGAAATCCGACGCCGACGACGATGACGACCTGGACGACATCGACTACTTGCGTGGTGTCGCTCGTCGCAGCGGCGGCAGCGGCGGAGGCGGCAGCGGCGGCGGCATCGGTGGAGAAGTCGGACAGCTCGCTGACGAGGAGGACGACAGCTGGCTTGACGTCGAATCCGACGACGATGTCGACAAGGACGGCGACGACGGCGAGGCGGCAACGACGGCCGACCTGGATGTCGACGGCGGCGCCGATAACCAGCAGAAGCAGCGTCGGAAGCGCCAGCGTCGGCTCCTTCAGCAGCAGCAGCAGCAGACGGCAGCCGGGATGAGCAGCGGTGAAGGCCATCACCAGCAGCCCATGGACTGCTCATTGAAGCCGAAGTCCGGCATGCCGCCGTCTCTGTTCCCGATCTCCTCGTTGCTGACCTCCGCCGCTGTCACCGCCGCCGCGGCGGCCGCCTCCTCCACAGCCAGCACAGTCGGCGCCAACTCCACGGGCGGCTCGCCGAACTCCTCCGCAGCCTCCGCCATCTCGGCGGCAGCAGCCGCAGCGGCCGCCGCCGCCGCCTTCTACGGCCGCTTTCCCATGCTGGGCGGCCTGGGCGGCTTCGCCGGCCTCCCGCTGCTGCCGCCGCCGCCGCCGCCGCACTCGATGCCGCAGCTGCCGTCGCTGCCTCCGCCGCTGCCGGCGCCTGCGGCTTCCGAGCATCACGTGACCGATTGGTCAGCCTCGAAGCGGGCGAGGAAAGAATGAAAAGAGAGAAAATAAGGAATGCACTGAGTGACCCGCATACACAAGCGTACATCTATCTAAAATATTATATCTGTCTTTTGTCTGTCTGTTTGTTACCATAGTCCAGCTGTTTTTGCGAGCACCGCCATTGTTACCCAACGCCCCTCAGTGCACAGATCCCTCATGCCCGCTCTGTTCTGCTTAAATTTAAACATTGTTTTTATTTGTCAGCATCCGCAACCCAACATCGCTGATGGCGTTCGTAGCTTTTGTACAAATGTTTCACCGCCCTAGTCAATCTGTGTTTGCAGTCAGTGAGCAGCCTCTGGTATTGGGCCTGCCAGCACCCTGTGTGTGTCTGTCTGTCTGTCTGTCTGTCTGTCTGTCTGTCTGTCTGTCTGTCTGTCTGTCTGTCTGTCTGTCTGTCTGTCTGTCTGTCTGTCTGTCTGTCTGTCTGTCTGTCTGTCTGTCTGTCTGTCTGTCTGTCTGTCTGTCTGTCTGTCTGTCTGTCTGTCTGTCTGTCTGTCTGTCTGTCTGTCTGTCTGTCTGTCTGTCTGTCTGTGTCTGTCTGTCTGTCTGTCTGTCTGTCTGTCTGTCTGTCTGTCTGTCTGTCTGTCTGTCTGTCTGTCTGTCTGTCTGTCTGTCTGTCTGTCTGTCTGTCTGTCTGTCTGTCTGTCTGTCTGTCTGTCTGTCTGTCTGTCTGTCTGCCTGTCTGTCTGTCTGTCTGTCTGTCTATCTGTCTGCCTGCCTGCCTGTCCGTCTGTCTGTCTGTCTGTGTGTCTGTCTGCCTGCCTGCCTGTCTGTCTGTCTGTCTGTCTGTCTGTCTGTCTGCCTGTCTGTCTGTCTGTCTTAGTGTCTGTCTGTCTGTCTGTCTGTCTGTCTGTGTCTGTCTGTCTGTCTGTCTGTCTGTCTGTCTGTCTGTCTGTCTGTCTGTCTGTCCAACTCATGCCCTGGTTTCCACCCAGCCGCAGCCTCCAGCCGCAGCTTTGCCCATGCTGACTGTCTGCACCTCCTCTCTCCGTATTGTAGCTGAAGTGTGGCGTCCCCCCGGCTTTGCAGACGGAGTTACTATAAATAAATAAATGAGTATAATATTAAAGAATAATAATACTTAGCAAACTGTTTCAGCCGTTTTCCCATTTCCTGTCGCGAGTTGAATTTAGACGCATTCGAGAATCAACAGTCGTGCTCAAGGCAGATCGGTGTTAGCAACAAGCCTACTGAGATCCCCCTATTGTTCTCCCAGCTCCTGGCGCACCTGGCCAACGCGGCTTAATTAGTCCGCCTGCCCGACAGCTGAATAGTCAAATTTTATTTGAGACCAGAGTTTCACCTTCGCTTTGTGACTTCCCAATTAAATTCTCGCTTAGATATCCCCTAGCAGCCGGCACTCCCGGTCATTGAGTTTAAGCTGCTGCAGGTGACTTGAGCCTCTCTATAATCCGCACAGTTATTATAAATGGATATTGAGCAAAGAGAGTTTTTCAAATTGCCGGAGTAGTTACGCGAGGCGCAGCTCTTTGGTGTGAGTTCAGCTTTAGCTGTGAGTGACGGCTCTGCCCACCCCACCCCAGAAACTCAGTCTATTTGCTCTGCTCACTCTGGACTCATAATGAGATTTTTAATAGCTCTGCGTGTCATCTCAGAGTGGGCGTCGGCGCCTCCCACTGGTTGCTTTTATTGGTAGCGGGCAGCGAGCATGAAGACCAAGCGAGCTTGTAGTCCGGGGGTCAATGCCCCCGCCCTGTCCAGGGTCATCGCCGATATTCAAATAGCGGGAGGTCATTTGACCCACTCTGTAGCTAAAATGGCGGAGGTCATCTGACCCCCTCCAAATGTATCTAACACGGCGGAGGTCATCTGACCCCCTCCAAATGTATCTAACACGGTGGAGGTCATCTGACCCCTCCAAATGTATCTAACACACGGTGGAGGTCATCTGACCCCTTCAAATGTATCTAACACACGGAGGAGGTCAACTGACCCCTCCAAATGTATCTAACACACGGCGGAGGTCATCTGACCCCCTCCAAATGTATCTAACACACGGCGGAGGCCATCTGACCCCTTCAAATGTATCTAACACACGGAGGAGGTCAACTGACCCCTCCAAATGTATCTAACACACGGCGGAGGTCATCTGACCCCCTCCAAATGTATCTAACACACGGCGAAGGCCATCTGACCCCCTCCAAATGTATCTAACACACGGCGGAGGTCAACTGACCCCTCCAAATGTATCTAACACACGGCGGAGGTCATCTGACCCCCTCCAAATGTATCTAACACACGGCGGAGGCCATCTGACCCCTTCAAATGTATCTAACACACGGAGGAGGTCAACTGACCCCTCCAAATGTATCTAACACACGGCGGAGGTCATCTGACCCCCTCCAAATGTATCTAACACACGGCGGAGGCCATCTGACCCCCTCCAAATGTATCTAACACACGGCGGAGGTCAACTGACCCCTCCAATATATCTAAAACGGCGAAGGTCTTTTCACACCGACTTCAGACCTTAAAATCCGTCTCGGGTCGGAGATCGCATTCCTTAATCCCCTGGCATTGCTGCCTAACTCAACAATGCCCCCCCCCACCCTCGCATGAAAAATGGTTATGAATTTCTCAAATTCGTGACCGCCAGCAGAACCTGTGGGATTTTTTTCGGATTCGAAAACAATATTGTGAATCGCCGCTGCTATGAGCCCCGGTTGTTGGGAAGCGCAAGTTTAAAAGCGCACCGCCAGCTCAAGGCTTCAGCTAGATCCGATGCCAAGCAAAAAGTACAAAAGGTCCTTTGACAAGACTCCGGGGCCAGCGTCGTGCAATTGTCGTTGTACATGCCGGACGATTAGAAAGTCAGAACCGCTGTGCACCCTGCGTGAGCGTGTTTATGACAGCACGCCTGCGTGCAGTATTGTAGCTTTCCCGCAAATATTCATATTTATTGATTTACATTCAGCTTTAAAATTGAAGATAAAATTTTCTAAAACAAGAATTGCTCTGACCCAGCAGAAGTTAAGAGTCGCTATGCTCAAGGCTCTTGTCCTCCTTGGATGAAGCTGCTTTCAACCGCTTGATCGGCCTTGCGGACAGTTCAATGCCGGATCTGAATAAAACACAGCGCCAGCATCCCGTTTCTGCTGCTGCTGCCTCTAAAAGAAGCAGATCATGCAATGAAAGTTGAATGGCGGCCAGAAAAAGTTTGCTGGGTAGGTGAGACAGTAGAGGGTGCAACGAAGGGTGACCGCTGCTGCTGCTGCCGAATGGCTGACTGCTCAGTCCCGCTTCGAGCAGCTGCGGCGAGCTCTCACCCTGTCACGCCTTCTGAGTGACACCTACAAGGAGCTGTGACTGCCTCATGCCTGCATTGTGTGTCTTGCTGTGTCTGTCTTGTGTGTCTTGTTGTGTCTGTCTTGTGTGTCCTGTTGTGTCTGTCTTGTGTGTCCTACTGTGTCTGTCTTGTGTGTCTTACTGTGTCTGTCTTGTGTGTCTTGTTGTGTCTGTCTTGTGTGTCCTACTGTGTCTGTCTTGTGTGTCCTACTGTGTCTGTCTTGTGTGTCTTACTGTGTCTGTCTTGTGTGTCTTATTGTGTCTGTCTTGTGTGTCTTGTTGTGTCTGTCTTGTGTGTCTTATTGTGTCTGTCTTGTGTGTCTTATTGTGTCTGTCTTGTGTGTCTTACTGTGTCTGTCTTGTGTGTCTTGTTGTGTCTGTTATGTGTGTCTTACTGTGTCTTTCTTGTGTGTCTTGTTCTGTCTGTCATGTGTGTCTTGCTGTGTCTGTCTTGCGTGTCTTGCTGTGTCTGTCTTGTGTGTCTTGCTGTGTCTGTCATGTGTGTATTACTGTGTCTGTCTTGTGTGTCTTGTTGTGTCTGTCTTGTGTGTCTTGTTGTGTCTGTCATGTGTGTCTTGCTGTGTCTGTCTTGCGTGTCTTGCTGTGTCTGTCTTGTGTGTCTTGCTGTGTCTGTCATGTGTGTATTACTGTGTCTGTCTTGTGTGTCTTGTTGTGTCTGTCTTGTGTGTCTTGTTGTGTCTGTCATGTGTGTCTTGCTGTGTCTGTCTTGTGTGTCTTGCTGTGTCTGTCTTGTGTGTCTTGTTGTGTCTGTCTTGTGTGTCTTGCTGTCTCTGCCGTGTGTCCTTGCTGTGTCTGCCATGTGTCCTTGCTGTGTCTGCCATGTGTCCTTGCTGTCTCTGCCATGTGTCCTTGCTGTGTCTGCCATGTGTCCTTGCTGTCTCTGCCATGTGTCCTTGCTGTCTCTGCCATGTGTCCTTGCTGTGTCTGTCTTGCTGCACTCAAAAAGCGATAAATCCATTCTGATCTTTTCCTTTCTGTCTGCCCGCCTCACCGATTATTTCTACAACCTCTCATTCCATTGTTCCGCTGTAAAAAAAACTTTTAAAAGTCGCATACACGAGAATCCCGCCCTCCCCTTCTTGTCTTCCATGGCAAAGAAACTCCATTGCGAAACTGTTGCATAACTTTTGGCCCCGACAAGACCAGCTCTTCCAAGTCTGACACAAAAAAGCGGAACATATGCGACCGACAAGAAAAGTGAGTCGGGAATGAAAGAACTGAAAAGTTGAGTTTGGCCAGATGGCTCCAAACGCTAAACAGCTAATTGGGTAAGCGGTGACTGCTTGTGGCAGCCGTTCCGTGTCAGAGGGGGGGGTTAAGCAGGCATGCATGGTCACCCGCCGGGCTGCTTAACAAAATAAGTTTCACGCCTCGGTTCTGCTGGCTTCAGGAGGAGCCTTCGATAGACTCCCAGATATGCGTTCGTTGTCTCATTAGTCCTCCAATGCTTTCATAATTTGGTTAAGAAAATTGAATTTTTTAATTGCTAATTGCAGTTTCACTTGGCAAGAGAATGCTTGATAAGATAGAGAACTGAGGGGCCACAGCTAAGATAGTGTAGATAGATTCAGATAGAATGTAGATAGATGTAGATATACTGTAGATTCGAGATGTAGATATACTGTAGATAGATTCAGATAGAGTGTAGATATGATAGAGTGTAGATAGATGCAGATAGAGTGTAGATAGATGCAGATAGAGTGTAGATAGATGCAGATAGAGTGTAGATAGATGCAGATAGGGTGTAGATAGATGCAGATAGAGTGTAGATAGATGCAGATAGAGTGTAGATAGATGCAGATAGAATGTAGATAGATGCAGATAGAATGTAGATAGATGCAGATAGAGTGTAGATAGATGCAGATAGAGTGTAGATAGATGCAGATAGAGTGTAGATAGATTCAGATAGAGTGTAGATAGATTCAGATAGAGTGTAGATAGATTCAGATAGAGTGTAGATAGATGCAGATAGAATGTAGATAGATTCAGATAGAGTGTAGATAGATGTAGATAGAGTGTAGATAGATGCAGATAGAGTGTAGATAGATTCAGATAGAGTGTAGATAGATTCAGATAGAGTGTAGATAGATGCAGATAGAATGTAGATAGATGTAGATAGAGTGTAGATAGATGCAGATAGAGTGTAGATAGATTCAGATAGAGTGTAGATAGATTCAGATAGAGTGTAGATAGATGCAGATAGAATGTAGATAGATTCAGATAGAGTGTAGATAGATGTAGATAGAGTGTAGATAGATGCAGATAGAGTGTAGATAGATTCAGATAGAGTGTAGATAGATTCAGATAGAGTGTAGATAGATGCAGATAGAATGTAGATAGATGTAGATAGAGTGTAGATAGATGCAGATAGAGTGTAGATAGATTCAGATAGAGTGTAGATAGATTCAGATAGAGTGTAGATAGATGCAGATAGAGTGTAGATAAATTCAGATAGAATGTAGATAGGTGTAGATATACTGTAGCTAGATTCAGATAGAATGTAGATAGATGTAGATAGAGTGTAGATAGATGTAGATAGAGTGTAGATAGATGCAGAAGGCCCGCAGAGACACAACAGAAAAGAGCCAGTGAGATCAGACAGAGTGAAATGGAATGAAGAGATGGATGTTGATGAAGCTGAGGATGGACACGGAAGCTGGACCGGCCGTCCCCAGAGATGACCGGTGAAAAATCAGTTATTATTCGGGGGGAGGAGAGAGGGGGAACTGCGGTAGTCGGCTAGCAATCTTCCCCAAGTCACGAGAGACAGGGGATGGGGTTAGCGGGGAGAAATCTTCCCTGATTGCCGGTCACGCATTCGGGAGGAAGAAGCAAAGATGATGATTGTTTTCCAATACCCGCCGTTTGCCTTGGCCGCTAATAGGCTGCCTCAGAGCGGCGAGGGGTGTAATCAGGTTCTCAGGGACCGCTGAGGGTCTCTAAATCGCCATCGCTCCCTCCTCCACAATTTCATGCCTAGATTTCTCGTTTTCCTTTGAGAAGCAGAAATCGAGAGACAAAATAGGGGGAGTTGGGTGGTGGAATGAGAGAGAAATTGAAGAATCAGACAAAAATGGATCAATATTGAAGCCCCCAAATGGAAAGCAATTTCTGAGTGCCAATTTGACCAATAGTTAATGCCGCTTCACTCGTTCCGCCTTCCTTTCCAATTGGAATCTGGCGGCGAACTTCCGAACTCATAATCTTCTCTCTCTCTGCTCCTGATTGAGGCCGGACAAGGCCTGTTTTAGACAACCTTAACTTCTTCTGTGTCAGGCAGTTCGAGTTCTGAGCACAGCTAGTTGAGCACAAAGGCGAATTGAGAAAGAGTCTCAGAGATGAAAGACTGCCTCAAGAGAGTCACTTAGCTTGATGAGGCTGCAGGGGGGTATGTGGGATAACCTTCAGGTAGGCAACTGCCCGCTCGGATCGTGTGGCTTATCCGACATTTCTTTTTAACACCTCTCCCGCCGCCTCGCTGCTCAAATATAAATTCCTTAAGCTGCCAGGGGAGAGGAGATTAGCGCCGGACCTGGGGAGCGGCCTAAAATCCCAGATTTATCCCTGTGTGTCCCGCTCTGGTCTCGAGTAGCATCAGTGAGAGTTAATCCGGCGCTGACGAACGCGGTCGAGCCAAAAAGCCCGGCAATCCATTAGGAGGGCCGCTGCTTTCACTCGCGGATAAAATTTCGCTCATTACACGGCCGCCTTTCATTCTTCTTCTGCTTCTAAAGCTTAATCCCGGAGACAGCTGCCCGCCCGGCTGTCTCGGGTTGCCGGCCACCCGTGCGCCGCCGACCCGACCCGCCTTCTCTCGAGATGTTTTTGCCGCGCGTCTTCTGTTTTAGAAGCAGCAGGAACTGGGGTTCTCAAGCGCCTAAGACAACAGAGAAGCGAATGAGGCGGTTTAACTTGGCAAACAGAAGAGAATCGCCCAAGTCTCTCTCGCTTTGAAATCTTCAAAAAGCTCTTGCGCGCATATTTGTAAACAAAATTTTTCAATCAATTTCCTGTTACGAGCCAGTTGCCATGCAGCTGGAAAATCCTTGAAAGTTAAGCGCGAGAAGAAATGCTTAAGTAGGTGACGTCACGATCTCAGGAATTTTTTCTGAGAATTGAAAATTTGTGTTTGGGTGAAAATGAGCAAACACGCACAACACTCACACTCTGAGAATCTGTTGACTATGCGAGCACTTCAAATCTGACTGGAGTTTGGATTTAACATCTGCGCTGAAGGCTTCTATTATAGTGTACACAATATGGAACGCCCGCCGCCAACACCGCTGAGTCGCGGAAGCAGACAGAAGCAGGCAGACACCTGTTCTATAAAAGTGATTAACATTCAAGTTCCCTGCCTTGGCTTGGAGCTAAGAAAGAGCTTCGCATATTGAAGTATCTGTCTGGCTTTTGTCAAGCTATTTTCTCAAAATACTAATAAGCTGCCGTTCGGCTTTTACTGCATCCTGTGTGCCTAGAAGTGACTAGAATGAACTAGAGTGACTAGGGTGATGAGAGTGACGGAAGGGATTGGGAGTGATTGGGAGTGCCTAGGAGTAACTAGGAAGGACTAGGAAAGACTAGAATCGACTAGGAGTGACTAGAACCGACTAGGAGTGACTAAACTGGACTAGGAGTGACTAAACCGACTAGGAGTGACTATAGAACCGATAGGGTACTAGAACCGACTAGGAGTGATTAGAACGATTAGAGAGACTAGAACCGACTAGAAGTGACTAGAACCGACTAGGAGTGACTAGAACCGACTAGGAGTGACTAGAACTGACTAGGTGACTAGAACCGACTAGGAGTGACTAGAACCGACTAGGAGTGACTAGAACCGACTAGGAGTGACTAGAACCGATTAGGAGACTGAACCGCTAGAAGGCTAGACCGACTAGGAGTGACTAGAACCGACTAGGAGTGACTAGAACGACTAGGAGTGATTAGAACCGATT
>NIVC01002782.1:0-22500 GCA_002269645.1 Macrostomum lignano
TCGTTCTAGTCACTCCTAGTCGGTTCTAGTCACTCCTAGTCGGTTCTAGTCACTCTAGTCGGTTCTAGTCCTTCTAATCGGTTTCTAATCACTCCTAGTCGGTTCTAAGTCACTCCTAGTCGGTTCTAGTCACTCCTAGTCGGTTCTAGTCCACTCCTAGTCAGTTCTAGTCACTCCTAGTCGGTTCTAGTCACTCGCAGTCGATTCTAGTCTTTCCTAGTCCTTCCTAGTTACTCCTAGGCACTCCCAATCACTCCCAATCCCTTCCGTTCACTCTCAATCACTCCTAGTCACTCTAGTTCATTCTAGTCACTTCTAGGCACACAGGATGCAGTAAAAGCCGAACGGCAGCTTATTATGTATTTTGAGAAAATAGCTTGACAAAAGCCAGACAGATACTTCATATGCGAAGCTCTTTCTTAGCTCCAAGCCAAGGCAGGGAAGCTTGAATGTTAATCACTTTATAGAACAGGTGTCTGCCTGCTTCTGTCTGCTTCCGCGACTCAGCGGTGTTGGCGCGGGCGTTCCATATTGTGTACACTATAATAGAAGCCTTCAGCGCAGATGTTAAATCCAAACTCCAGTCAGATTTGAAGTGGCTCGCATAGTCAACAGATTCTCAAGAGTGTGAGTGTTGTGCGTGTTTGCTCATTTTCACCCAAACACAAATTTTCATTCTCAGAAAAAATTCCTGAGATCGTGACGTCACCTACTTAAGCATTTCTTCTCGCGCTTTAACTTTCAAGGATTTTCCAGCTGCATGGCAACTGGCTCGTAACAGAAAAATTGATTGAAAAATTTTGTTTACAAAATATGCGCGCAAGAGCTTTTTGAAGATTTCCAAAGCGAGAGAGACTTGGGCGATTCTCTTCTGTTTGCCAAGTTAAACCGCCTCATTCGCTTCTCTGTTGTCTTAGGCGCTTGAGAACCCCAGTTCCTGCTGCTTCTAAAAGCAGAAGACGCGCGGCAAAAACATCTCGAGAGAAGGCGGGTCGGGTCGGGCGCACGGTGGCCGGCAACCCGAGACAGCCGGGCGGGCAGCTGTCTCCGGGATTAAGCTTTTAGAAGCAGAAGAAGAATGAAAGGCGGCCGTGTAATGAGCGAAATTTTATCCGCGAGTGAAAGCAGCGGCCCTCCTAATGGATTGCCGGGCTTTTTGGCTCGACCGCGTTCGTCAGCGCCGGATTAACTCTCACTGATGCTACTCGAGACCAGAGCGGGACACACAGGGATAAATCTGGGATTTTAGGCCGCTCCCCAGGTCCGGCGCTAATCTCCTCTCCCCTGGCAGCTTAAGGAATTTATATTTGAGCAGCGAGGCGGCGGGGAGAGGTGTTAAAAAGAAATGTCGGATAAGCCACACGATCCGAGCGGGCAGTTGCCTACCTGAAGGTTATCCCACATACCCCCCTGGAGCCTCATCAAGCTAAGTGACTCTCTTGAGGCAGTCTTTCATCTCTGAGACTCTTTCTCAATTCGCCTTTGTGCTCAACTAGCTGTGCTCAGAACTCGAACTGCCTGACACAGAAGAAGTTAAGGTTGTCTAAAACAGGCCTTGTCCGGCCTCAATCAGGAGCAGAGAGAGAGAAAGATTATGAGTTCGGAAGTTCGCCGCCAGATTCCAATTGGAAAGGAAGGCGGAACGAGTGAAGCGGCATTAACTATTTGGTCAAATTGGCACTCAGAAATTGCTTTCCATTTGGGGGCTTCAATATTGATCCATTTTTGTCTGATTCTTCAATTTCTCTCTCATTCCACCACCCAACTCCCCCTATTTTGTCTCTCGATTTCTGCTTCTCAAAGGAAAACGAGAAATCTAGGCATGAAATTGTGGAGGAGGGAGCGATGGCGATTTAGAGACCCTCAGCGGTCCCTGAGAACCTGATTACACCCCTCGCCGCTCTGAGGCAGCCTATTAGCGGCCAAGGCAAACGGCGGGTATTGGAAAACAATCATCATCTTTGCTTCTTCCTCCCGAATGCGTGACCGGCAATCAGGGAAGATTTCTCCCCGCTAACCCCATCCCCTGTCTCTCGTGACTTGGGGAAGATTGCTAGCCGACTACCGCAGTTCCCCCTCTCTCCTCCCCCCCGAATAATAACTGATTTTTCACCGGTCATCTCTGGGGACGGCCGGTCCAGCTTCCGTGTCCATCCTCAGCTTCATCAACATCCATCTCTTCATTCCATTTCACTCTGTCTGATCTCACTGGCTCTTTTCTGTTGTGTCTCTGCGGGCCTTCTGCATCTATCTACACTCTATCTACATCTATCTACACTCTATCTACATCTATCTACATTCTATCTGAATCTAGCTACAGTATATCTACACCTATCTACATTCTATCTGAATTTATCTACACTCTATCTGCATCTATCTACACTCTATCTGAATCTATCTACACTCTATCTGAATCTATCTACACTCTATCTGCATCTATCTACACTCTATCTACATCTATCTACATTCTATCTGCATCTATCTACACTCTATCTGAATCTATCTACACTCTATCTGAATCTATCTACACTCTATCTGCATCTATCTACACTCTATCTACATCTATCTACACTCTATCTGAATCTATCTACATTCTATCTGCATCTATCTACACTCTATCTGAATCTATCTACACTCTATCTGAATCTATCTACACTCTATCTGCATCTATCTACACTCTATCTACATCTATCTACATTCTATCTGAATCTATCTACACTCTATCTGAATCTATCTACACTCTATCTGAATCTATCTACACTCTATCTGCATCTATCTACACTCTATCTACATCTATCTACACTCTATCTGAATCTATCTACATTCTATCTGCATCTATCTACACTCTATCTGAATCTATCTACACTCTATCTGAATCTATCTACACTCTATCTGAATCTATCTACACTCTATCTGCATCTATCTACACTCTATCTGCATCTATCTACACTCTATCTGCATCTATCTACATTCTATCTGCATCTATCTACATTCTATCTGCATCTATCTACACTCTATCTGCATCTATCTACACTCTATCTGCATCTATCTACACCCTATCTGCATCTATCTACACTCTATCTGCATCTATCTACACTCTATCTGCATCTATCTACACTCTATCTGCATCTATCTACACTCTATCATATCTACACTCTATCTGAATCTATCTACAGTATATCTACATCTCGAATCTACAGTATATCTACATCTATCTACATTCTATCTGAATCTATCTACACTATCTTAGCTGTGGCCCCTCAGTTCTCTATCTTATCAAGCATTCTCTTGCCAAGTGAAACTGCAATTAGCAATTAAAAAATTCAATTTTCTTAACCAAATTATGAAAGCATTGGAGGACTAATGAGACAACGAACGCATATCTGGGAGTCTATCGAAGGCTCCTCCTGAAGCCAGCAGAACCGAGGCGTGAAACTTATTTTGTTAAGCAGCCCGGCGGGTGACCATGCATGCCTGCTTAACCCCCCCCCCTCTGACACGGAACGGCTGCCACAAGCAGTCACCGCTTACCCAATTAGCTGTTTAGCGTTTGGAGCCATCTGGCCAAACTCAACTTTTCAGTTCTTTCATTCCCGACTCACTTTTCTTGTCGGTCGCATATGTTCCACTTTTTTGTGTCAGACTTGGAAGAGCTGGTCTTGTCGGGGGCCAAAAGTTATGCAACAGTTTCGCAATGGAGTTTCTTTGCCATGGAAGACAAGAAGGGGAGGGCGGGATTCTCGTGTATGCGACTTTTAAAAGTTTTTTTTACAGCGGAACAATGGAATGAGAGGTTGTAGAAATAATCGGTGAGGCGGGCAGACAGAAAGGAAAAGATCAGAATGGATTTATCGCTTTTTGAGTGCAGCAAGACAGACACAGCAAGGACACATGGCAGAGACAGCAAGGACACATGGCAGAGACAGCAAGGACACATGGCAGACACAGCAAGGACACATGGCAGAGACAGCAAGGACACATGGCAGACACAGCAAGGACACATGGCAGACACAGCAAGGACACACGGCAGAGACAGCAAGACACACAAGACAGACACAACAAGACACACAAGACAGACACAGCAAGACACACAAGACAGACACAGCAAGACACACATGACAGACACAACAAGACACACAAGACAGACACAACAAGACACACAAGACAGACACAGTAATACACACATGACAGACACAGCAAGACACACAAGACAGACACAGCAAGACACGCAAGACAGACACAGCAAGACACACATGACAGACACAACAAGACACACAAGACAGACACAACAAGACACACAAGACAGACACAGTAATACACACATGACAGACACAGCAAGACACACAAGACAGACACAGCAAGACACGCAAGACAGACACAGCAAGACACACATGACAGACAGAACAAGACACACAAGAAAGACACAGTAAGACACACATAACAGACACAACAAGACACACAAGACAGACACAGTAAGACACACAAGACAGACACAATAAGACACACAAGACAGACACAATAAGACACACAAGACAGACACAACAAGACACACAAGACAGACACAATAAGACACACAAGACAGACACAGTAAGACACACAAGACAGACACAGTAGGACACACAAGACAGACACAGTAGGACACACAAGACAGACACAACAAGACACACAAGACAGACACAGTAAGACACACAAGACAGACACAGTAGGACACACAAGACAGACACAACAGGACACACAAGACAGACACAACAAGACACACAAGACAGACACAGCAAGACACACAATGCAGGCATGAGGCAGTCACAGCTCCTTGTAGGTGTCACTCAGAAGGCGTGACAGGGTGAGAGCTCGCCGCAGCTGCTCGAAGCGGGACTGAGCAGTCAGCCATTCGGCAGCAGCAGCAGCGGTCACCCTTCGTTGCACCCTCTACTGTCTCACCTACCCAGCAAACTTTTTCTGGCCGCCATTCAACTTTCATTGCATGATCTGCTTCTTTTAGAGGCAGCAGCAGCAGAAACGGGATGCTGGCGCTGTGTTTTATTCAGATCCGGCATTGAACTGTCCGCAAGGCCGATCAAGCGGTTGAAAGCAGCTTCATCCAAGGAGGACAAGAGCCTTGAGCATAGCGACTCTTAACTTCTGCTGGGTCAGAGCAATTCTTGTTTTAGAAAATTTTATCTTCAATTTTAAAGCTGAATGTAAATCAATAAATATGAATATTTGCGGGAAAGCTACAATACTGCACGCAGGCGTGCTGTCATAAACACGCTCACGCAGGGTGCACAGCGGTTCTGACTTTCTAATCGTCCGGCATGTACAACGACAATTGCACGACGCTGGCCCCGGAGTCTTGTCAAAGGACCTTTTGTACTTTTTGCTTGGCATCGGATCTAGCTGAAGCCTTGAGCTGGCGGTGCGCTTTTAAACTTGCGCTTCCCAACAACCGGGGCTCATAGCAGCGGCGATTCACAATATTGTTTTCGAATCCGAAAAAAATCCCACAGGTTCTGCTGGCGGTCACGAATTTGAGAAATTCATAACCATTTTTCATGCGAGGGTGGGGGGGGGCATTGTTGAGTTAGGCAGCAATGCCAGGGGATTAAGGAATGCGATCTCCGACCCGAGACGGATTTTAAGGTCTGAAGTCGGTGTGAAAAGACCTTCGCCGTTTTAGATATATTGGAGGGGTCAGTTGACCTCCGCCGTGTGTTAGATACATTTGGAGGGGGTCAGATGGCCTCCGCCGTGTGTTAGATACATTTGGAGGGGGTCAGATGACCTCCGCCGTGTGTTAGATACATTTGGAGGGGTCAGTTGACCTCCTCCGTGTGTTAGATACATTTGAAGGGGTCAGATGGCCTCCGCCGTGTGTTAGATACATTTGGAGGGGGTCAGATGACCTCCGCCGTGTGTTAGATACATTTGGAGGGGTCAATTGACCTCCGCCGTGTGTTAGATACATTTGAAGGGGTCAGATGGCCTCCGCCGTGTGTTAGATACATTTGGAGGGGGTCAGATGACCTCCGCCGTGTGTTAGATACATTTGGAGGGGTCAGTTGACCTCCTCCGTGTGTTAGATACATTTGAAGGGGTCAGATGGCCTCCGCCGTGTGTTAGATACATTTGGAGGGGGTCAGATGACCTCCGCCGTGTGTTAGATACATTTGGAGGGGTCAGTTGACCTCCTCCGTGTGTTAGATACATTTGAAGGGGTCAGATGACCTCCACCGTGTGTTAGATACATTTGAAGGGGTCAGATGACCTCCACCGTGTTAGATACATTTGGAGGGGGTCAGATGACCTCCGCCGTGTTAGATACATTTGGAGGGGGTCAGATGACCTCCGCCATTTTAGCTACAGAGTGGGTCAAATGACCTCCCGCTATTTGAATATCGGCGATGACCCTGGACAGGGCGGGGGCATTGACCCCCGGACTACAAGCTCGCTTGGTCTTCATGCTCGCTGCCCGCTACCAATAAAAGCAACCAGTGGGAGGCGCCGACGCCCACTCTGAGATGACACGCAGAGCTATTAAAAATCTCATTATGAGTCCAGAGTGAGCAGAGCAAATAGACTGAGTTTCTGGGGTGGGGTGGGCAGAGCCGTCACTCACAGCTAAAGCTGAACTCACACCAAAGAGCTGCGCCTCGCGTAACTACTCCGGCAATTTGAAAAACTCTCTTTGCTCAATATCCATTTATAATAACTGTGCGGATTATAGAGAGGCTCAAGTCACCTGCAGCAGCTTAAACTCAATGACCGGGAGTGCCGGCTGCTAGGGGATATCTAAGCGAGAATTTAATTGGGAAGTCACAAAGCGAAGGTGAAACTCTGGTCTCAAATAAAATTTGACTATTCAGCTGTCGGGCAGGCGGACTAATTAAGCCGCGTTGGCCAGGTGCGCCAGGAGCTGGGAGAACAATAGGGGGATCTCAGTAGGCTTGTTGCTAACACCGATCTGCCTTGAGCACGACTGTTGATTCTCGAATGCGTCTAAATTCAACTCGCGACAGGAAATGGGAAAACGGCTGAAACAGTTTGCTAAGTATTATTATTCTTTAATATTATACTCATTTATTTATTTATAGTAACTCCGTCTGCAAAGCCGGGGGGACGCCACACTTCAGCTACAATACGGAGAGAGGAGGTGCAGACAGTCAGCATGGGCAAAGCTGCGGCTGGAGGCTGCGGCTGGGTGGAAACCAGGGCATGAGTTGGACAGACAGACAGACAGACAGACAGACAGACAGACAGACAGACAGACAGACAGACAGACACAGACAGACAGACAGACAGACAGACAGACACTAAGACAGACAGACAGACAGGCAGACAGACAGACAGACAGACAGACAGACAGACAGGCAGGCAGGCAGACAGACACACAGACAGACAGACAGACGGACAGGCAGGCAGGCAGACAGATAGACAGACAGACAGACAGACAGACAGGCAGACAGACAGACAGACAGACAGACAGACAGACAGACAGACAGACAGACAGACAGACAGAAAGACAGACAGACAGACAGACAGACAGACAGACAGACAGACAGACAGACAGACAGACAGACAGACAGACAGACAGACAGACAGACAGACAGACAGACAGACAGACAGACAGACAGACAGACAGACAGACAGACAGACAGACAGACAGACAGACAGACAGACAGACACACACAGGGTGCTGGCAGGCCCAATACCAGAGGCTGCTCACTGACTGCAAACACAGATTGACTAGGGCGGTGAAACATTTGTACAAAAGCTACGAACGCCATCAGCGATGTTGGGTTGCGGATGCTGACAAATAAAAACAATGTTTAAATTTAAGCAGAACAGAGCGGGCATGAGGGATCTGTGCACTGAGGGGCGTTGGGTAACAATGGCGGTGCTCGCAAAAACAGCTGGACTATGGTAACAAACAGACAGACAAAAGACAGATATAATATTTTAGATAGATGTACGCTTGTGTATGCGGGTCACTCAGTGCATTCCTTATTTTCTCTCTTTTCATTCTTTCCTCGCCCGCTTCGAGGCTGACCAATCGGTCACGTGATGCTCGGAAGCCGCAGGCGCCGGCAGCGGCGGAGGCAGCGACGGCAGCTGCGGCATCGAGTGCGGCGGCGGCGGCGGCGGCAGCAGCGGGAGGCCGGCGAAGCCGCCCAGGCCGCCCAGCATGGGAAAGCGGCCGTAGAAGGCGGCGGCGGCGGCCGCTGCGGCTGCTGCCGCCGAGACGGCGGAGGCTGCGGAGGAGTTCGGCGAGCCGCCCGTGGAGTTGGCGCCGACTGTGCTGGCTGTGGAGGAGGCGGCCGCCGCGGCGGCGGTGACAGCGGCGGAGGTCAGCAACGAGGAGATCGGGAACAGAGACGGCGGCATGCCGGACTTCGGCTTCAATGAGCAGTCCATGGGCTGCTGGTGATGGCCTTCACCGCTGCTCATCCCGGCTGCCGTCTGCTGCTGCTGCTGCTGAAGGAGCCGACGCTGGCGCTTCCGACGCTGCTTCTGCTGGTTATCGGCGCCGCCGTCGACATCCAGGTCGGCCGTCGTTGCCGCCTCGCCGTCGTCGCCGTCCTTGTCGACATCGTCGTCGGATTCGACGTCAAGCCAGCTGTCGTCCTCCTCGTCAGCGAGCTGTCCGACTTCTCCACCGATGCCGCCGCCGCTGCCGCCTCCGCCGCTGCCGCCGCTGCGACGAGCGACACCACGCAAGTAGTCGATGTCGTCCAGGTCGTCATCGTCGTCGGCGTCGGATTTCGACGGCCCGTCGCCGTCCAAATTGTTGGAGTCGCAGGAGTTCGCACCGTGGAGTCTGGGAGAGGTGGCGGGTGAAAAGTGAGCTATTTGATTTCAGAATGTCAGGAGTTTTGTCTTTAATGCATCAAATTAGGTGTTTATAGCCCCAAAGTGGGTGTTTATAGCTCCAAAGTGGGTGTTTATAGCTCCAAAGTAGGTGTTTATAGCTCCAAAGTGAGTGTTTATAGCTCCAAAGTAGGTGTTTATAGCTTCAAAAGAGGTTTTTATAGCTCCAAAGTGAGTGTTTATAGCTCCAAAGTGGGTGTTTATAGCTTCAAAGTGAGTGTTTATAGCTCCAAAGTGGGTGTTTATAGCTCCAAAGTGGGTGTTTATAGCTCCAAAGTGGGTGTTTATAGCTCCAAAGTAGGTGTTTATAGCTCCAAAGTGGGTGTTTAATGCACCAAAGTAGGTGTTTATAGCTTCAAAGTAGGTGTTTATAGCATCAAAGTGGGTGTTTATAGCTTCAAAGTGGGTGCTTATAGCTCCAAAGTGGGTGTTTATAGCTTCAAAGTGGGTGTTTATAGCTCCAAAGTGGGTGTTTATAGCTCCAAAGTAGGTGTTTATAGCTCCAAAGTGGGTGTTTAATGCACCAAAGTAGGTGTTTATAGCTTCAAAGTAGGTGTTTATAGCATCAAAGTGGGTGTTTATAGCTTCAAAGTGGGTGCTTATAGCTCCAAAGTGGGTGTTTATAGCTTCAAAGTGAGTGTTTATAGCTCCAAATTAGGTGTTTATAGCTCCAAATTAGGTGTTTATAGCTCCAAAGTAGGTCTTTATAGCTCCAAAGTAGGTGTTTATAGCTCCAAAGTGGGTGTTTAATGCACCAAAGTAGGTGTTTATAGCTTCAAAGTAGGTGTTTATAGCATCAAAGTGGGTGTTTATAGCTTCAAAGTGGGTGCTTATAGCTCCAAAGTGGGTGTTTATAGCTTCAAAGTGGGTGTTTATAGCTCCAAAGTGGGTGTTTATAGCTCCAAAGTAGGTGTTTATAGCTCCAAAGTGGGTGTTTAATGCACCAAAGTAGGTGTTTATAGCTTCAAAGTAGGTGTTTATAGCATCAAAGTGGGTGTTTATAGCTTCAAAGTGGGTGCTTATAGCTCCAAAGTGGGTGTTTATAGCTTCAAAGTGAGTGTTTATAGCTCCAAATTAGGTGGCTCCAAATTAGGTGTTTATAGCTCCAAAGTAGGTCTTTATAGCTCCAAAGTAGGTCTTTATAGCTTTTTATAGCTCCAAAGTAGGGGTGTTCGGGTCGGCCATTTTTTCGGGGTTCGGGGTTTACCCGAACCCGGTACCCCTACCCCGAACCCCGAACCCCGTCCCGAACATTTCTTCCAACCCCGAACCCCGAACCCGGTACCAAAACCCGACCCGACCCCGAACGTAACCCCGAACATTTTCACGCTTATTTTGGTCAATCATTTTAATAAATTCAGTTTTCAGTTTTCAATTTTTCAGTTTTTAGTTTTGAATTTCAGTTTTAAAATCAGTTTTATACATTGAGATGTGCCTTAACAGCTTCAACCACTTAGCCTTGTGGTTTTATTTCCCTTAGCTACTCTACAACTAGGAAAAGAAATATGAAACACTTCTTGCAATGGGATTGGGATTGAGATGGAAGGAATACCAAGACCCAAGATCTAATAGTAAGATACATGAAAGTTCACAACTAAAATCAGGACCATTTCGTACCTATACTTACAACGAAATTGCTTTCATAGTAATATTACATCTATGAGTTTATTTAAGCTGCAAAAATAGAGTACAATAAAATTAGATTCTACCCTGTAGTGCAGATATCAGTAGAGATAGAACTAGAGCGATAAAGAGATAGCACAGATAAAACAATGATGCAATGAAACAGGAGAGTTAATCACAAATATATATTTCTTTTTACTTTTGACTACAGTTAACAGTCAGTCAGTAGTGGTATAACAGAATTGCTATGTAAAAACTAAAGTGGTCACGTCTTTACATAAAATTGTATGCTGATAAGAGTAGGTAATCATTGTGATAATTGATTGGCGACTGATGCGTGGAGAATAATAATGTATTTATACATTTTAAGCTTCCTCATCCAATCCAGAAGTTCAGACCATGTTACACGTAGCACATGCAAAATTATTACTGAACGTAATTTTTTAAATCATCAACTGCAAGACTGAATGGGTCGAAAAACTACAATCGTTATTTACCAGAAAGTGTAAATGAATCCATGGTTCTATCTGCTATTTCCGTTTCAAATTGTATGTAAAATATAACTTAAGTTGTACCTGAAACTCAATGCATATCTTTCGCATTGTGGATTTTGCATAAGGAGTAAAAAGTGCTTGAAAATACTATTGAGAATGATAATTGTTCAAAACCCCGAAAAACCCGAAAACCCGGTGGCCAAACCCAACCCGAACCCCGAACCCGGTACCCCTACCCCGAACCCCGAACCCGACCCGGAACACCTACCCCGAACCCCGAACCCGGTACCAAAACCCGACCCCGAACCCCGAACACCCCTACTCCAAAGTGAGTGTTTATAGCTCCAAAGTGGGTGTTTATAGATCCAAAGTGGGTGTTTATAGCTTCAAAGTAGGTGTTTATAGCTCCAAAGTGGGTGTTTATAGCTCCAAAGTGGGTGTTTATAGCTCCAAAGTGGGTGTTTATAGCTCCAAAGTGGGTGTTTATAGCTCCAAAGAGGGTGTTTGTAGCTCCAAAGTGGGTGTTTATAGCTCCAAAGTGGGTGTTTATAGCTCCAAAGAGGGTGTTTATAGCTCCAAAGTGGGTGTTTAATGCACCAAAGTGGGTGTTTATAGCTTCAAAGTGTAACACTCAACGTTAAACGCTTTCTCTGCCCTTGTCGTGATGATTGGCTCTCATAGACTTGGCTTGCACTACGTTCCCTCTTTTTCAAATAAAGAGTCCAGAGCCAAAATCGGTGCCTTGAACCTTGTAGCGCCAAGGAAAATACGCAATTCAATTCAAATAGCAGATCTCTCTCTTTATTAAAAGACTCCCATCGCGGGTTGGCACCACAAATGTCGGAAGTCATAACAGTTATTAAGCAAACACCAATAAGGCTTGGGCTTGCAATTTCACTTTCACTCAAACAGTGCCCCGGCCATTCCTGCAAGCCAAGCACAGGGGGGGCTGCCTGCCCCAATTCAAGATCTTCGCCTGATTGCTGTTGACAGAGGCCGGATCAAAATTCAAATTTTCAGTAATAGTGGGAGAAGAGGATCTCGTTTCACACCTCCCTTCGAGCGCCTCTGTCTGTTCGAGTGAGCTCGGGTCTAGTTTCTGTCCTCCCAAGGATAAAATCACCCATTTACTGTATTATTCCCTTGGCTATCTGCAGTGCCCCGGGAAAATGATCCTCTATCTATTTTTCCCAACAGCAAGTTACCAATATATGGTTGAAACTGAGCTGTTGAATTGGCTATGAGAGTAGCGCGTGACTGCCAGCAGCTTTCAATCGGGATTAGTGAAATGCGATACCGATTAAGATAGAGACGGCCACTTGTGGTGTCAAAAAATTTTGGAAATCCTCTGGGAATTGAATTTTGGGGAGTGGCGACTGCTCGCTTAGTTTTTGCGCCGCCAGACAGCGCCACAGCCTTGAAGAGCGCCACACTAAACTACAGAATGGCGCCACACTAAACTACAAAATAGCGCCACACTAAACTACAAAATGGCGCCACAAGTAAACTACAAAATGGCGCCACACTAAACTGCAAAATGGCGCCACAACTAAACTACAAATTGGCGCCAAACTAAACCACAAAATGGCGCCACAACTAAACTACAGGATAGCGCTACAACTAAGCCACAAAATGACGCCACAACTAAACTACAAAATGGCGCCACAACTAAACTACAAAATGGTGCCACAACTAAACTACAAAATGGCGCCACAACTAAACTACAAAATGGCGCCACACTAAGCTACAGTATAACGCCACAACTAAACTAAAAAATGGCGCCACAATAAATTACAGAATGGCGCCACATTAAACTACAAAATGGCGCCACACTAAACTACAGTACAACGCCACAACTAAACTACAATGGCGCCACACTAAACTACAGAATGGTGCCCAACTAAACTACAGAATGGTGCCACAACTAAACTACAAAATGGCGCCACACTAAACTGCAAAATGGCGCCACAACTAAACTACAAAATGGCACCAAACTAAACTACAAATTGGCGCCACACTAAACTACAGTACAACGCCACAACTAAACTACAATGGCGCCACACTAAACTAAATGGCGCCACAACTAAACTACGAAATAGCGCCACAACTCTAAAAAAACACTCGCCACACTGAATGAAAAATTACAAATTACAAAAAGATATTGACCAAGAGGGTATTCGGTGACGGCTTATTAAACAATAGAATTATAGACAATGCAGGAGTTTTTGTCAGAAGCTGACAAAACTGCCGCCCCTATTACACCTGCTAGCAAAACTATAAGCTGTAATCAGCGCTCTTTGCCTTGAAGTTTTCGCACGTCCGGCCCTACCGGCAGCACCTCTGAGCAGCGGATCAATGGGCTGCTCACACCCACACACGACGGGCAATCCGTAATCACAGGGGCTTCTTGCCCCCCCCACCGTCACGGGAGGCGAAAATGAGCCTTTAGGATGAGAAGTCAACGATGAAGAGATTAGAGGAGGCTGCGCAAGCGTAGCAGGGACACAATTAACGGTCACGATTTCAAGCCCCTTTCATCTGACACCTGGGGATAATAATCCCCCCTGCATGAGCTTTCCCATGATACAGTCCTATTGACTCTCAGTTCCGCATTTACGCCCCTGTCACCTGTGAGGGCATTGTTAGACATCACGATCCCGAGTAGGATATTTTCTTTAAATAAAATTTCTCGATTCCATTTTTAATCAGATTTTTTTCGGTTCAGAAAATTTTAAATGAATAAATACTGCTGTTCTATTCCCGATTTCATTGACTCAAAAATCTTTGAGAACAGTTACTAGGTCTGGAATTCCTTGCTTATCTAATCTGAGTACCATAGTTCCCAAGCAGTGGCTGCAACTTGAGCGCAGTGAGCACACTCGTTCGGCTGCTCACAGCTGGGGTGCCCCATGCTCCGGCATATTGCGGACCAGTCAGTTAGCTGGCTCACATCATTAATTATTCATTATTTGAATTGTTGCATTTGCCAAAACGGAACTCCAGGGGCTGGAAGGTGTTGGCCCTTTGCTGCCTTCTCGCCTCACGAAGGGAGACTGGGGCGCTGCAGTTTGAAAGCTTGAGTTGGTGTGATTGACGAGTGATTGACAGGTTCTCTCAGTGGCTATCAAAACTTTGCTTAAACATGCTGCTTAGCGCATAGATATGTTAGAGACTTTTGTACCTACCTATGTATACGCAGGCATAGATGGCACTCTGATATTCAAAGTGGCACCCGATATTAAAAATGGCACTCCGATATTTAAAAATGGCACTCTGACATTTAAAATGGCACTCTGATATTAAAAATGGCACTCGGATATTCAAAAATGGCACTCTGATATTAAAAAAATGGCCCTCTGATATTTAAAATGGCACTCTAACTTTCAATAAAAGCACTCGAATATTTAAAATGGCACATTAATTTTCGGAATGGAGCTCTAATATTCAAAATGACACTCTTGGATCTTTTAAAATTTGCACTCAAATCTTGAAAAGTGGCACAGACTTAAAGATTAGCAACATCAACAGTAGACTAAACTATAGTGGACGGTGCTAAACCAGCTTCCCCAAATCCAAACTCACCGCGAGGACCATCTGCATGTCCACCATCTAACGCTACACGCCCTATACAGCTAAAGCAAATATTGGCACAATTCGTTATGAACAAGCCGATAGAATCGAGTCAGAAGGACCACCAACTGCGCTTACCGAACTTAACACGCTCCTACCGTCTATTATGAATGACTATGAAGCAATCTAATTCGCGAGATTATGTTGATATCTATTATTATGTTATATTCTAGAAGACGGACCATATGGGAGGCGGAGGCAATGCGGGCGAGGCGGGCTGGGCCATAGACAGTCTGGGGCGCCGTATTGTGCAATTTTAGACACCAGCCAGGATTCCTATTACTCTCTCAGCGGGGTTGCAAGGGTGTTAAAAATGGGGGTTGGGGGTTCGGGCGGCTGGATACCAAACCCCAGCCATCACAAGCTCGGGTCTCAATTTTTGTGTAATTATTACAGTCACGATATCGCCCACCCCCCGTCCTCTCCATGCAGTCCATGTGTCTGTCTATACCGGTGGAGCTATTTTTATAGACCTGTAATGAGTCCTTCTCAATCTTGGGGCTTCATCATACCAATTAATCGAATTTAATTTCATTGCCTACACTCTAAACTTTATTGCTTGGCGGCCAGACTATAAAATCAGTTCAAAAATAGAGCGGTTCTGTAGCAGCTTATTATTGTTTCGCAGGTAAATCTTGATGTTATCATGTGTTTTCGGGATTTTTCAAATGGTTTTAGTTTAGGTTTGGGTTTAAGTTTATATGGGGTTTAGTTTAGGTTATGGCTTTAGTTTAGGTTGGGGGTTATATGGGTTTAGTTTAGGTTGGGGTTTAAGTTTATATGGGGTTTAGTTTAGGTTATGGCTTTAGTTTAGGTTGGGAGGTTTATATGGCTTTAGTTTAGGTTGGGGGTTATATGGGTTTAGTTTAGGTTGGGGTTTAAGTTTATATGGTGTTTACTTTAGGTTATGGCATTAGTTTAGGTTGGGAGGTGCATATGGGTTTAGTTTAGGTTGGGAGGTTTATATGGCTTTAGTTTAGGTTGGGAGGTTCATATGGGTTTCCGTTTAGTTTAGGTTCGGAGGTTTATATGGGTTTAGTTTAGGTCTGGACGTTTATATGGGTTAATTTTAGGTTGAGGTTTAGGTTTATATGGGTTTAGGTTTATAAGGGCTAAGGTTGGGTTTTTCTGAAATTTAATAGGTTTTTTGGTTATTGTTTTCTTTTAGTTTAAAAGCTGCATGTCACAATAATGTTATATGAACTATTCTCTTTCGGTCGAAAAGTTTCCAGGTCAACTTATTTAAACAGTTTGTTATTTGCATATACGATGTCTTTAAAGTTATGACCTGTCACAGAACTTGAGCCGCACATCATGCATGGTTTATACTGCTGTTTTTTTCATTTTTTGGAAGCATCCACTTGAGCAGTGGGGGGGCCGAGGGATTGGTTGGGTTAAGCTGTCATCTTGAGACCCTTGCGATGCTATTATCACGGTGCAGTGCAGCAAGACTCGAGTATAGCTGTCCATCTCTGCTTATTGCAGTCTATAGCAAATTGGCAATGTAAAAATACAATTCCAAGGTAGCTATATACATGTCTCACTCAAAGATTCAAGTGAGATGTAGATAATATCAGAGTGGCATAGAGGGCCAATTCTGATGGACCTGTCACGGCATCTGAGGCGAGGTGACATCTCAGTCATCTGCTCTGCACTGCACGCTGCACAACTTTTATAAAAGACTTGCATTGGCGCCTTATAAAGTGAGATAATGGGGGTTCTGTTGCTGGGCCGGCCCCGCCCCCACCCCCTCCTCTGCTGTCTCTCTCAGCAGCCAGACTGTCTGACGCCGCAGTCCCACAGCATGGGGTGGGGATAGATGCCTTACACTCAGGATAGGTGAAAGAAAAAATACTACAGAGACACACCAATGCAACTGATGGATTCTTGGAAAGGAGTCCCTTCAAGTGCATGTATGACTGCCGCTGCTGCTAGAAGCAATTGAAACAACAGGCAATAGCCGTGTGTCAGCGAGAAATAAAGGAGGAGCTGCCCCCCCCCTGCGACAAAGATGCGCGACTGAATGCTATGGCATTTGATGAGGCATTGAGGCTGGCACAGTGTTTGGGAACAATAAACCTCAGCTGCAGAGCGGAGGACCTTGAGAGGCCTGAATTGCATGGGGAAGTGTTTTTTAAGGGAAAGTTTTTTTCGGCTGAATAATGGCTGGAGGACTGTCCTGTTGCCGCCCTTGAATACACGTAGAAGATTCCCTATACAGATCCAACAACTTGCTCTGTTCACTGCATCGGTGACTGACCCCAATTTGCAGTTGGGGTCAGTCACTCACTGACTGACTGACTGACAACAGTGCAGTCTAGACACACCCTCCGAACTACCTCATCTAGAGTAGACACCTAGACATCTCACTAACCGGCATCTAGACACCTCACTAACCGGCATCTAGACACCTCACTAACCGGCATCTAGACACCATTCACTAACCGGCATCTAGACACCTCACTAACCGGCATCTAGACACCTCACTAACCGGCATCTAGACACCTCACTAACCGGCATCTAGACACCTCACTAACCGGCATCTATAGACACCTCACTAACCGGCATCTAGACACCTCACTAACCGGCATCTAGACACCTCACTAACCGGCATCTAGACACCATTCACTAAGCGGCATCTAGACACCATTCACTAACCGGCATCTAGACACCATTCACTAACCGGCATCTAGACACCATTCACAAAGCGGCATCTAGACACCATTCACTAAGCGGCATCTAGACACCATTCACTAACCGGCATCTAGACACCATTCACTAACCGGCATCTAGACACCATTCACTAAGCGGCATCTAGACACCATTCACTAACCGGCATCTAGACACCATTCACAAAGCGGCATCTAGACACCATTCACTAACCGGCATCTAGACACCATTCACTAACCGGCATC
The DNA here is from genome assembly GCA_002269645.1 of Macrostomum lignano. NCBI lineage: Eukaryota > Metazoa > Platyhelminthes > Macrostomidae > Macrostomum > Macrostomum lignano. The sequence continues at coordinate 17,525 of NIVC01002782.1, forward strand.
TAGACACCATTCACTAACCGGCATCTAGACACCATTCACTAACCGGCATCTAGACACCATTCACTAACCGGCATCTAGACACCATTCACTAACCGGCATCTAGACACCATTCACTAACCGGCATCTAGACACCATTCACTAACCGGCATCTAGACACCATTCACTAACCGGCATCTAGACACCATTCACTAACCGGCATCTAGACACCATTCACTAACCGGCATCTAGACACCATTCACTAACCGGCATCTAGACACCATTCACTAACCGGCATCTAGACACCATTCACTAACCGGCATCTAGACACCATTCACTAACCGGCATCTAGACACCATTCACTAACCGGCATCTAGACACCATTCACTAACCGGCATCTAGACACCATTCACTAACCGGCATCTAGACACCATTCACTAACCGGCATCTAGACACCATTCACTAACCGGCATCTAGACACCATTCACTAACCGGCATCTAGACACCATTCACTAACCGGCATCTAGACACCCCACTAACCGGCATCTATAGACACCTCACCAAGTAGCATCTAGGCATCTAGACACCATTCACTAACCGGCATCTAGACACCCCACTAACCGGCATCTATAGACACCTCACCAAGTAGCATCTAGGCATCTAGACACCTCACCAAGTAGCATCTATAAGAACACCTCGCTTAGCTGTATATCTTAGATCTAGAACCATGACCTAAGACATCTAAACACCAGCATTTGCGTCATCTAACCAGCATCTCTATAAGCAGTTTTCTCCTCAAGCGCAGATTAAAACTCTCACCTGTTCTTGGCCGCCGCGGCCCGGTCTCGCTGCCTCCGATTCTTGAACCAGTTGCCAACCTGGGTGGGCGTCAGGCCCGTGGCCGAGGCCAGCTCCCGCTTCTTGGCCGGGTTGGGGTACGGGTCCTGCAGGTACCACTCGCGCAGCAAGCCTCTGGTTCGCTCCTTGAAACAGTGCGTCTTCTGCTCGCCGTCCCAGATGGTCCGGGGCATCGGGTACTTCTTGCGCACCCGGTACTTGTCCACCGGCCCGAGCGGGCGGCCCCGGAGCTTCTCGGCCTCCAGGTAGTGCGCCTCCAGCCACAGAGTCTGCAGCTTAGCGTGCGACTCCTTGCCGAAGTGGTGCAGCTCCATGAGGTGGTACATCTCCCGGTAGTTGCCGGTGTGGAAGGCCACAATGGCGCGGGCCCTCAGGATGGACTCCTGACGGTTCAGCGCCTCCCACAGCAGCGGATTGGCCGGCAACGACCAGAGGAACCGGCCGAGCCGTTCGATGTCGCCGGACTCTTCCAGAGTCTCGCAGACGCGGCCAACCTGGTCGGGGCTGAACTGCAGCGACGGCAGCGGAGGCGGCAGGAAGAGCGGCGGTGGTGGCGGCGGCGGAGGAGGCGGCGGCGGCTGCTGCTGCTGCTGTGTTGGCGACTGCGGCGACTGCGGAGCTGGCGGCTGCTGCTGCTGCTGCTGCTGCTGCATTCCGACCAGATGTTGCAGCGCCAATTTCCTGTCCTTCATCAAGTCGTGAAGGAGCCGCTCCGTGTTGCTATCCAGCTTGAATTTTCTTCTGTTTCAAATTTGTCTCGGAGCGGCTTTGCTGTTGTGGGTCTTCTCTTGCTTGAGCGGCCGATTTCTCTTTTAGAAGAGGGCGGGGGTGGCGGCGGGGGCAGAGGGGGCCGGAATTGCGGGCCGGGGCGCCATTGGCTGCCAGGGTTTTGATGCTGGACGCCTCATCCGAGACTGCAGCGCTTGCAATTGGCTGCTGGGTCTGAGGGTGGGAGAGGGGAGAAGCGGTTCCCATATCCAACGCGGCTAAATGATCGAGAAAGCTGTAGATTGCAGGCTTGCTTACTTTTGGCGCCTTCTGACCGACCGCAACATGACGCTCTTCTTTATGACTATCTTGGCATCTAATCGTGATCTTGGCGCCCCTGATAAAGACCTTGGCGCCCCTGATAATGACCTTGGCGCCCCTGATAATGACCTTGGCGGCGCACCTGATAATGACCCTGGCGCCCCTGATAATGACCTTGGCGGCGCCCCTGATAATGACCTTGGAGGCGCCCCTGATAATGACCCTGGCGTCCCTGATAATGACCTTGGAAGCGCCCCTCATAATGACCTTGGCGACCCTGATAATGACCTTGGCGGCTCCCCTGATAATGACCTTGGCGGCGCCCCTGATAATGACCTTGGCGGCGCCCCTGATAATGACCTTGGCGACCCTGATAATGACCTTGGCGGCTCCCCTGATAATGACCTTGGCGGCGCCCCTGATAATGACCTTGGAGGCGCCCCTGATAATGACCTTGGAGGCACCCCTGATAATGACCTTGGCGCCCCTGATAATGACCTTGGCGGCGCCCCTGATAATGACCTTGGTGGCGCCCCTGATAATGACCTTGGAGGCACCCCTCACAATGACCTTGGCGACCCTGATAATAACCTTGGCGCTCTTTAAAATAAAGCAGCCAACACTCCTATAGGACCATATAGCATGCTAAATATGCAGAATATCAATAGTGCCATGAGCTGAAACACCCTCAGATCCCTGAGCAAACACTGCATGCACGCCTCATGTCTACCTATTACTAAGCAGCATACACCGTGCAGGAGCGTCGTGCTCGAGGACTTTGCTACAACTCGGCAAATAACTTGATTCGCGCGCTCAATTGACCCCATGGCTCAGTTTTGTGATGGGGCAAGGGGGAGAGAGGACTGGTGGCTCCCAGATGCGTGTGTTGTGTGTACAAACTCGACTCCATGTTCGATACGGTTGGGTAGCGGTAGAAGTCTAATAAATAATTAATTATTAATGAGCTCGGCGTGGAGTGCCTGCAAACAGCCCTAATTAAATGAAATTAAAATAAGTGCTGGCCGCAGAGTGCCAAAATCTAACGCTCTAACAATTTTTGAGAATCTCGCGAAGTCACTCATAATGTAACTCATAAAGTCCACTCTCTCATATGGTCACTCTCTCATGAAGTCACTCTCATGAAGTCACTCTCAGATGAAGTCACTCTCTCTTGTCACTCTCATGTAGTCACTCTCTCTTGCCACTCTCATGAAGTCACTCTCTCATGAGTCACTCTCTCATGTATTCACTCTCTCATGTATTCACTCTCTCTTGTCACTCTCACGAAGTCACTCTCAGATGAAGTCACTCTCATGAAGTCACTCTCGTGAGTCACTCTCATGAGTCACTCTCATGAAGTCACTCTCATGAAGTCACTCTCATGAAGTCACTCTCATGAAGTCACTCTCATGAAGTCACTCTCATGAAGTCACTCTCATGAAGTCACTCTCATGAAGTCACTCTCATGAAGTCACTCTCATGAAGTCACTCTCATGAAGTCACTCTCATGAAGTCACTCTCATGAAGTCACTCTCATGAAGTCACTCATTAACTCACATATGAGCTCATTCATAAGCCCATGAACTCAGCCACCACTGATATTGGCACCCTGCCAAAGATTAACAATGTCTCTATGGGCTATAAATAAAGTTCACCTTAAAAGCAACATATCTCCGGACCCACCAAATATCTGCTTACAAGTCTGAGATAGCAACCCACTAGCTCTATATTAATTATAATAGCATTCCAAAGTTCATTTCCTGGGTGTCGTCGCTCTGCAGGTATTAATATTGTCTTCCAAAAAGCAAACAGACCTGCGGAACAAGCATCAGATCGCTGCGCTTTGGGTGTCAGCTTTCAGCCGTGAGAAGCGATAGAAAAAAACCGTTTTTTGTTCAAATTGGCCAATAGGTGGCTGAGAAATCCATTGCGAATATTCAGTTGGCACCTGGGCATCGGATTTCGATGGCCGTAGGGATCTCTCTTCCTTGGCATGGGAGAAATGATTACAGGCTGTGTGGGGGGAGTTATTTTAGCACCGTTGCCACGCGGTTGCCGTGTAAGCCGCGAAAGGAATCATATTTCTATTGTTAGCATTAGCACCTAACCCGATTTGCTGTGACTGTTGTCAAGGCGTCTCATCTCTCTGTAGCAGCTCATCTAATCTCTCTGTAGCTTTTTATCTCATCTCTCTGTAGCTTCTTATCTCATCTCTCTGTAGCTTCTTATCTTATCTCATCTCATCACTCTGTAGCTTCTTATCTCATCTCTCTGTAGCTTCTTATCTTATCTCATCTCATCTCATCTCATCTCTCCGTAGCTTCTTATCTCATCTCATCTCATCTCTCTGTAGCATCTCATCTCATCTCATCTCTCCGTAGCTTCTTATCTCATCTCATCTCATCTCTCTGTAGCATCTCATTTCTCTGTTGCATCTCATCTCATCTTTCTCGCACTTCTGTTTCGGCCGCAGACACATGCCTGCCGTGCACAACCTTTCCCTGAGTGTCCATGCGATTGACTATAGCGCCTACACAACCTATATTGTTATCAACTGGCAGAACTCAAGCCCATCATTTTACATCCTAATCTTTGTTTTCCAACAAAGACTTTCAACTCAGCCTCGGCAAGGCAGACTTGAGCACGCAAGCTGCTAAGTGACTCAAATAATTCTGCTTATTTGTCATCCAATTAATCCCAACATCACCTTGACGAGCACCCCATTCCCCCCTGGGCGGGGTTTTTGCATAGGAAGAATCAAGTCAAGTTAAAACATTGCAGAACTTTCATTCAATCAATCTGTCCATTGTTTCTGTCTAAATCTGAGCCCAACTGCTATATTTCTGCTCAGCACTCTGCCAGCGGGAAGTTGGGGAGTTTTTCAAGTTTTTATTGAGTGAAAGAGCAAACAATGCCACCACGAAGTCCTCATTGCTGCAGGCACTTGGGAGCTGACCGCTTCCCGCACGGAACTGGCCCCGAAATTCCTATCGATAGAATTGAAAAGCCGCGCGTTCTGATGCCCCGAAGCGAGGCAGAAAGGCAGCATCGGAAGGACGATTGTTGTTCTGGAAGCCGGCTTCCGGGCGCCTTCTAGCTGCCTCGGGGCAACT